>BCIL01000003.1:1285401-1447496 GCA_001599955.1 Cystobasidium pallidum
GGGGGGGCGATGCAGCGCAGTTGTGAACAGTATCGCATCAATTGACAGACTGATGTTGATGTCTTCCGACATGTTCATGCTGAAATCTCCCCATATTGGCATAGCTCGAACGAGATCGTCGGCCGTGAAGATCTGAGAGGAAAGGACGCCTTCTAAGAAAGCAATCTACTGAGAATTGGGAGAGCATGTCAGGAGTGTATGTTTGCAACGCTTGGCGTCGTCCAATCTTGCACGGAGCATCGGGTACGGCGATTGTTGTGCTGTAATCCCCCTGATGCGTTAGGTTCACTCGTATAGAGTAGAGCTACAAAAACCCTTTGCTTGTGCCTTTTGCGAAATAGTTCGCTCCTGACTCCTCTAATTTATATTGCAGAGGCTGTTCCACACAATGTGTGGCAAGCGTGTTCTGGTTCATCAAAGCTGGCCCACGGTGTACTATAATCTAGCGAGGGAAACATGATCAGTGCTTGATAAATTGGCAACGTTCCTAGCCAAAGCAAGCTTACCTCGCCTGTCATCTGGGCTCGCAAGCTGCGCGTCTGTATCCACACATCACACGTTTGTTGCATATTGCGAAGCAGGAAAGAATCGTCCGGAAGTCTGCTTATTTGAGCTTTGCCTGGTGCAAAGGCGTCGTCATGATATACAGTTACAAGGCAGCCCTTACTCTGCAATACTAATCAGTCAATCTTGTAGTAGCAACGTTATGATTGAAGGTTGCCTTACACGGCGTATTAAGTACTGTAACTTTCTGAAGAGGCGCAGAGCTTTCAGAGGCGGTAAGCCACTATGCACAAGTCCAGAGAAGTCATCAAATATAATGAGGGCTCCCTCGCAGAGATGCTGTCGCAGCCTGTCCAGTATAGAATTCGACAGAGTAGTGCCGTCGTTAGAAGATAATAGTAGAGAAGCTACATCTACATATGCGAAGTTGCCTCTTTCGCCTTCACTGATGAGTTGCGCTCCCTAGATAGAGGTTATAGGCAATTTTAAGGTCAGCCATTCGAGGCCATGCGAGGCGAATCCGAGCTGAACTGACGTACCTGCTTGCGCAAGATAGCATTGTAATAGTCAAAGCTTTGCGATAAGCCGAATAGAATGCAGCGTTGTTTCGCTTTGAGAGCTTGCGCTATATGCTGAGCTACGAGGAAAGTGGCTGGCGCCTCCAGACAATCGGAAATGAGCAGGCACAACTCTGGAGGCAGTAGAGAAGACTCTGAGCTGTCTGGCTGTCTATAAACTAAGCTCATCTTCGGCTGTATGGGGGTTGAGGTGAAGCGAAGTCACGCTGCTTTGCCATGCAATCGATCACTGGTAAAAGCAGGCATTATTGTACGTGTTTCTGATACAACCGATGCCATGAGCTTTTTTGTGTAAACTTCGACTATATTGCAAGCTTTTTGAGACCATCCGATGATCTCGTTCAGCTCCAACTGCTGGTGCGAATACGAGCACCTCTTTGCGGGCCTCTGAAGGGGTACCTTTGGCTCACAGTGACACCGGCCTGCCGTCAGGGTGGACAGCAGAGGAGTCGGGGGAGCTGCCTCGCCTTAGCCTGACGCCATTCGAATCTTGTGCCTGTGCTGTTCACATCCTGCCGAGTCGCAGCTGGGACAGAATGCAAGGCTATAAGCCAATCTACCGGCCATTCAGATTCGACGAAAAGCGACATGCGACATTCAAACGTGCAAGCAGACAGGTTATTGCCAAGGCGGAAAAGACGTCGGCTGCAAGTCAGGACACCAGCAGTCTCACCCTATCGAGTCGAGACGCTGAAATGCTGCGCGCTGGCTTGGGCGCGAACGACATGGATGATAGGGTAGGACCGAGTCTTTTTCACGACATCTCTAAGCCTGCTGAGCGCATATGTCACAGTGGGAGGGTAATCTTGCAGAATCTGAAGCCAACAAGCATGATAGAGAGGCAGTCGTCCGATTGTATCGCACCTGGACGTCATCTCTTATATTCGAAGCACGCTACAGACCCCAAGGTAAACAGAACGTTCTTACACTTTGGGAGTTTGCGTTCGAATCCGACAAGAAGATTTACTCAAGCGGAGATGTGAATCACGAGCTGGAACTGTATGCAAAGGTGTTACGGCAGTGCATCCTAGATGTTATCGCTGAGCGCAGTCAATGCGACAAGCCGCACAAGCCGCACAACGCACTTTAGCTTGTCGCAGCGAGCGAACTCTCGGCAGCGCAAGCGCGGTGCATGAAGACAAATAGCTGTATTCGCTGTTGCAGCAACTTGCCAGCAAGTACCCGAGGACGGACGGGTTACGCGGCACCCAAAGTTTGACAGCCTGTGCCGGCCGGCAAAGTTGCCGAATTGCGGAAAAGAAACAAGCAGCCAGCAGCAGAGCTTCTGAATAGCGCCTGATCAAGTTTTGCCCTTTGAACGCGTCTTCCCGCTTTGTTATTGATGTTTTGCTGCCCGATCACCCTACGCGTAAATGGAATACAGGTGCACGCACCAGTCTGTAGGAGCGGGAAAACATGCTGTTGAGTCGTGAATCATTGCAATAGATAGCTGAACGTCTCCTGAATCTGTTGATATGTCTTCAAGTGGTCTTATGCGCCAAACCCGCATTACAAAGTGCGAACGAATGCTGCAGAAAGAAGATCGCGAAACACGGCTGGCAGCAGCCTGCGAGGAGATGGCAACAATCGCTGAAAGAGGTCTGAAGATACAAGACATCGCAGACAAGTATGATGTGCATCGTCCTACCTTATCAAGACGCTTTCATGGCCTCAGCAAGAATCATGCGCTCGCTCATGCTGCTCAGCAGCTTCTTACGCCCGCTGAAGAAGAAGAGCTGGCAAGCTGGGCCAAGCAGAAGAACAGGCTTTTTATACCACTCACTGCTGGTCTCTTGAGGGATCATGCTGCTTCAATAGTGCTGTCAGCTGGTCGCTTGTTGCCTAGCAAGACCGGCAAGCCAAGCCATAAGTGGGTTCGCCGCTTTCTAGAGCGTCATACCGATTTGGATATCACGACAGCAAAGTCCATCGAGCAGAAGTGAGTTCATGCATCTGAGCCAGCAATAATTCATCCCTCACATGTCGTCCCTATCACCTCAAGCGAGTCAAGTCAAGCTTCAAGCAGCTCGGTTACATCTTCGCCACCATCCAGCCAGTCGGAGCCCTCACTGGCGGTGCTCGAGAATGAACATGCTCTAGCTTATCTGGCTACTATAACGCAATCACCACGGACTGCTAATGCAACTCGCACGCTCTTGGCTCAGCTAGAAGCTGCTCAAGCTCGCGCTGCCTTACAGAGCCGCGAGCTCTACAATTTGCGAGCAGCCAAAACGGCGGATGCAAAGAAAGTCGCAGCTGCCCTCAAAAAAGAACTTGCGGCCGCCCGCAAGCGAGCAGCTGAGGGCAAGGCAGCAGGTAATAAACGGCCCAGGACGCGAGCTAGAAAGGCTGGCGAAGCCACAGTCAATGCATCCAATCATATAAGCAACCAAAATGAAGATGCATCGCGTGCCGCGTCCCCTGCGCTGTCTGAAGACCTCTGCCAAGATGGCGATTACTCTTCTTGGGAGGATTTTGCCACCTACGGCTTCGAAGACGGCGAGGATGGGCAAATTGATGACGTTATGTAATAGATCTGCTTGTAATGCATTTATTTATTGCTTTCACTTGTCTATTGCTTTACATTTGCGGCTTCCACCTCGATCGGTGAAAGTCCTATTTCGCGTGCATTTCTCGTCCATCCTCGGGTACGCTGCTTTGCTAGACTGAGCCTGTCAAGCCAGTGCAAGCTTGACCTGCGCCTCTAGACAGGCAGCGATGCCCAGACTTTGAATGCTTGACAGTGCAATGGGAATTCGTGCTATCGCAAAATATGGGCCACATCCCCTTGTTTGGCAACATGACCGATTGAAACAGATGCAGGGGTACTGCCTCAAGACCAAGCAAACAAAAATATACGGGTGTAAGGGCATGTGAGTTATGATACGAGATGCTGGCTAGTAATCTAGACGGTATGCTACAAACATTTTGCAATGTTGCTGTGTCAAATTCCAGCTTCAAGGGAGCTTTCCGAACTGCTTGTTGATATAGACAGGAGCGGTCTTTCAGATCCAGCTCCGTTGCCTGCATGAAGTCCTTGAGGTATGGGGCTCGGTGACAATGACCTAGGTAAAGTAGGTACGGGAGTACCCTGCATCTCCTCAACAGTAGGCGAAGATTGATTTGCACTCTGAATTCGTTGCCTAGCCACAGAACCTTGTCTGTCCAGGGTATTTTGTTGATCCGTAGAAATCCGATTGTTTGCTAAACTGCGTGCTCTAGCCAACGAAGCAGCTCTTGAGACTGGCCAATCTGAATTTCCGGCTCCGTAGGTTCTAGGAGAGCTCGGTGATACAGGTAGCGACGGAGGCAACGCGACCATATGCGGTGGCAGCGAAGATCGCCGGAGACTTTGTTGATATACAAGTGAAGATAGCTGGACTGACTCTTCCTCCATCTGTGTTAAGACATTGGAAGCCGAAGGCCTGCCTGGCTCGTCCTCCAAGTCGTGCACATTTGTTGCACTGACCACTGCAGACGTTGAGTTAGCATCGCGACTGGCGCGTCTATCCATCTCCAGGAATTGGTCTTCTTCGTCGAAAGCTGGAGGCGCTGTGTCGAGGTAGGTTGTAAGGCGAGTAATGTGGTCCCGCGAACCGATCCATGCTGCCTGAATGGGGTTGATACCAGCTTTCGGACTGAAGAAGGCAGGAATCAGCTAAAGTAGCAGAATCATCGATGAAATTCGTCCATGGCGATAGTGATCAGGACACAGCTACGGCCATCTCGGAACCATAGCAAGCTTTCGAGATGCAGGGTGACGGTACAGTGCAGATCTTTGGCATTCAGCGTTGACGCCGAAACCATCAATTTGCAGGCTGCCTGCGTGCACTCCAAGTAGCCATGGTTCTGACATGTATAGACCCCTACGCCAGTAGAGTGCCACTTACTAAGTATAGCTTGTTTTGACCAGTGTTTCTCCAATTGGAGCCGATATTTCCCTATTCCTTAATGCTTCTCGTCTTGATTCTGTCAAAGGCTGATGCAACGGCAATATCGTTGGTGATCCGTTTGTATTGCTTTGTCTCCTTGGAAACAATGACATGAAGCCTGATTGTCGACTAGATTGCGGTACGCTCAGCGTAGAACCACTGCTAGTTGGCCTTTGCTCCGACTGATCTGGTGCTGGGCACACTGTGCGTGCAGCGTCGATAGATCTGCTCCTGCTTCGACTGACGTAGGCAGGTGAGCCCATGAAAGGAGATTGTCCCCCTGCCATTCCATCCAGCGGTATTTCATCTAATGTGAGGACGCTGTCGTTCGACATGGCGAGCAATGGCTGATGACCATGATCTGAATTACTCGAGAGCGATGGGGTGTTAGCAGTCTGTGCGGTATCAACTCTGTCCAGCCGTAACTCGGGAGCCGGGTTCTCGATATCATGCCAAGTGGAGCGCGAGCAGGTGTATGACGTTCGACGCGGTAAGCTAGTATAGGCAGCAGTTGCTGCATAATGCGCCTCAGCATGGCTTTCGCTGCTGCGGGGCGTACTGGACGAGAGGAGGGAGAGAGTCGGAAGGTTCGCATGTTCAAGCTGCGTTTCCTCTTGATCTGCCTTGCCCAGCACCATCTCTTCGTCTCCAGCTTGCTCAGAACTGTAAAGCGCAGTGTGGTGTGTTAGCGTGAGTATTATGCTTCATGCATTCTACAGCGGGTCGCTGCAATCCGTGGCCAAAACAGGGACCCACTATTCAGGCACAGTCTGAGTGCTTGGCTGTCTCCGCGGTCTTCGAGGTTGAGATGGTCCATTTGCGGTGTGGGGTGTCGACGTCGTAGGGGGGGCAGAGGTGGTGGTGGATGCCAACAGGGCTGCTTGAGCCATCTCAGGATGAGCAGCGGCATGGCGGGCGGCCTGTGCGATGGGAATGGATGACACGAGTGATCAGATCAACGTGTAATTAGCAATAGTCCTCACATCGAAACAAAGGCAAAAGGCCCCAGCCAGGACTGCTTGCGACCTACCTCTCTATCATTCCATATTTTGTTAATCCTCCATGTGCTGTATGCAGCAATTGAAATATCAGGTCAGCGCAGCTTCTTGCCGGCTTGCTGGTAATGCCGAGGCCAGCAATGCGCGATAATGGCCAGAAGACCCACACGAGCGCGAGCAGAATGCAACCCGTGACGCCGGCCGCAGCGACGATAGCAATATTGGTGTTGCCCTTGCCTGCTTGATCAGTTTGTGATGTGCCCCGCTGCTGCAGGACGTGGCTATTGACACCGCCTGCTTGACTGGACTGGATGCCGGCAATGACGGTTAGACAGAACAGCCAGGATGACGAAGAGGCCATCTTTGAGCAGCGACACAGCGGGAGTAGTCAGCTGGAAGTTGTCTTGCTTGCGGTCTTCGCTTGCACGCTGTCGTGCTTGTATAGCAAGGACTCGCTGCCTTCCTGGGATGCCAGCTGTGTTCCTTATCGTTCGAGCTGGATACCGCTTCGACCGATGGCTAAAGACAGGCAAGTGAGAGAAGAGAGAGCAATCAGCCGCCTGGAAATGTACCTTGATGGCACATTAGCAAGCCATGTTTCTCCACTGCTGTTTCTCCACCGCCGTGTTCGGTGCTGAAAGAAGCAGGAGCCCCACGGCCCGCAGGGAAAACACGTGCATGCGGTGCCAGGTCATGAGAAACAGTGGTCAATGGAGCGTTACAGAGGAACCCAGAAGCAGCACAGCATTGACAGAGCATGTAATATTCTTAGTGCTGCTGAAGACGGCAGGCGACTGTGTTATTTTCCACCACCGCCCGTTGCGGTCAGGCGGGAAGAAGCCCTTAACGCGTGGGTTTGTCCCAGCGGCGCTGCGCGTCAATCTTCATGAAATCCTGGGAGTCCTTCATTGCTAGGCAATGTACATCTTTCCGGCTGAGGCATTCTGTCCTCAGCCTACTGCGCATCTCAGGCCTTATCGGCACCGAAAGATGCGCTTTGCATGCTGACATCAATTGTGAACTTGATTGAGATGTAATTTGCGTAAACCCGCTCAATGTCGCTGATCGCTACTCCGGATGTCTGCTTTTTAGCAGTGCCTCCTTCTACCACTCAACACACTTTACACTCAAGATCTGGGACGTGGCTGCGACATCAGACGGGGCTGCTGTCCAACCTAGGCATCGAACCTGGGCATCTTGCAACTCAGAACCTTCGAATCGAAGCGCTGCAGGTGACGCGTCGAAAGCAAGGAATAAATGCCGAATACCTAGGCTACATCGGAGCAATCTGAATGGACGCAACAGCCCTCAGGCAGACCAAGAATTCGGGATGGCCTTATGGCCGATAACCGATTTCGTAGAGATAGCCGCATGTACCTATATAGCAGTTACCTCACTGCTGGATCATGTAAATGCCAGTTGCTCTTTAGCGAGATGACCGCGAACAGCAAGAACGTCCCGCAGCCACTATATATTGTCTGACACTTATCAAATACCACACTCTCCTTCTCCGAGTCTTCTTAGGCTCATCCTGCTCCTCCTCATTCCCTGCCACTAACGTTTCTGTTGCATGGAGTGCTGACATTTCTCTGTGTTCGAATCTCTGGTGCCACAACTGCCACTTCTCCGGCTTCTCCGGCCAAGCTTCTCCTTCCTAGCAACAGCGAGATTTCGCCCTTTCCGCCCCATCTACCGCCTGAACCCTCCACATCTTCGCGACCGGTGAGGACGTTGCATATAAACCGACTTGATTTCGCGCATCGTATACGGTGAGGTTGTGATATTTACACCAGAGTCACTGACCATCCACCTGCATGCTATCATCGGTCACCTCAGCTTCATGAACAGGCAGGGACAAGGTCCGAACCCTGTGGTTCAGCTGGGGCGGGACTGCGGGCTGATCAGTCTTTCCATAAAGTCCATCCAGTCACTGCGAGACAGGCTGCCTTCAATTATACATGTGGTCAGGATGCCGAGGTATACTTGGAAGACTTCAGCCACCATTGTTTCGAATGCCTGTTTCGCTCGGAACCGCGGGATGTCAGGCAGGTAAGTAATCAATACCTCCGGCAAGCCATAGTGTTGTGCGATCTTTGCCGAAAATGCAGTTGAAGAAAGCAGATGGGTTGCAGCCTTCGGGATACAAGAAGAGCGCATCTCAGTATGCGTAAACCGCAAACAACGCCACAGCCGAACATACAATGACATTGGCGACCGTCATACAAGGCGGCCACGTGAGCATGGTGACGATAGCCACAGTGAGATTGGCGGCTCCGCGCTGCCTCAACGCTCTCCAACCGTGCAGGATCCCTGAGCCTTCTTCCGTATTTTCTGCACCAAGCACTAGGACCAAGACTCTTGTTCAGAGGGGATAGTAATGTTGCGGGATCGGAAGGAGGGGAGGTAACGCGTGGCTGCGAATGGTGATGTTCGCAACATCTCCTGCCGGAAACGGGTTTGGGGCCTGCGCCTGAGGCGGAGGCTGGAGGCCCGGCGTGTCGGTTTCCGCGGGCTGAGTGGCGGCATTACGACCTGCGATAAGAGAAGGAGCACACGGCAATAGCGACACAAGTATAGGATGTCAATACGACGATGGCAGCACAGGAGGGCTCTTGCGACCTTATGCATCAGACGTATACATACTGGTGCAGATGTCGATGCTGAGGTTGAAGCTTGCTGTGATCTGAACGTTGCCGTCCTCTCGTCAGCCGGCACTCTGCAGCGATGAAAGCGGTGATAAAAAGACTGTAAAGCTCACGGCATGCTCCTTTGTATCTTGACAATAGACGGTGATAAACCACTTCCGTGTTGGTACCTTGAAGAAGAAGACTGAGCACACCAGCCGACTGCGACCGGCTTCTCCTCACCTCTCTGAAGGCCCTGTCGTCTCACTTGTCAACTGGCAGGCTACATTCATCTGGTCCGAATACTGCAGAGCATGCCGCAAAGAGAGGGGCGACGGAGCAACAACATAATCATGCTGTCCAACAGCGCTCGCTGGACCCTTGTCTTTGCGGCATGCTCTGCAGTATTCGGATCAGATGAATGTCGCCTGCCAGTTGATGTCGAACCAAAGGCAATGTGGTTCAGATTGCTTTCCGCCCCCCAGGCATCCTTTCTGGGCGAGCACTACTTCTATCATCAATCATGGCGTTACCTCTGCGTGCACCAGCCTTCAAACGCCAGTCATCTGCATCCTTTCTGCAGGGCAGCCCATGATCTTGAGGTACCATACTGCAGACGTGATCAGGCAGCCTTTCAAAGTCTCGTGTTGACAGCCTTGCAACATCGAAAACAGCAAAGCAAGCCAAAGCGATTGTCCTGTGGACGGAGGAACGCTAGCTATTCTAGCCGGTAGATATGCTATTGGCGCGTGCGGGGTGATAGCAAGCGGATGTGCCGGTCAGGTCGTATCATCTCTAGACAGGATGCACATGATAAGCAGCCCGCTTTGGAAGCAGCAGCGAAAACAGACGGTACCTTTCGACGGCGTAGCGGGGCCATGGAGTCTGTGAAAGACATTCTAAGGACCTGACATGCAAAGGCTGCCCGTATATACGTCTCGATTCACTGTCGCTCGCTTGGTAGCGAGAGGGTAGTTGTTAAAAACTCCCGTCGTCCCTCAGGAACACGCACAGCTACGCATAATGGCGTAAACCTCAACGACACTCTCCTGCCATCTATGCCTGTCTAATGATGAGCTGACGAACTAGCTTCAATAACATGCTCGAATAACGTGCCCATCCATAGAAGAGCCACATCGATGTTCGAGCATACGTCGAAACAGGTGGGCAAACAAGTATACGAAAGCAATCAAGAGCAGCGATGACTGCAAGGACGGATCTGCAGCGGACCATTCAGTCGCTTTGTCGAAAGCTTCGCTCTCAGGAAGCTGGGGAATATGGCCCAAAATACAGATCTAGGGGGTTTGCACTGATCAAGCTTACGGGCAGGACGAATGAAGACCAGATAGAGACTGAATGATAACCAATCGACAATGCCAATTCTGCCGGCTGCTGCTTCTTCTGAGGTATGGCTATCGTTCCAGGGCGGCGTAATTGTCGAACGGGAACATAGATCTCCTCCCTGCTTCCTGTAAAGGTTTTTGAGCTCTTGCCTCGATGGTTCACGACTTTCGAGTGCAAGGTTTCAATCTAATTATTGTCCTTTGCATACAATTAGCTGCGCTGATAGTTTATACCACGTCGCCTATACTTACATGCACTGACCTTTTAGGTCGCGCCGCCATACCGTTAATTGACACCCATCCCTAGACTACTTTGCCTTTCTGGCTACCGTAATTAGGGCATCCATCTGTAAATCAACTTGATCCATTCCTTTTCCCTCTAACAAATCCCTCAAGCAATCGGTCAACATCGGTCCATACCTTTCCTTATTCTCTTCGTCCCAGAAGAGAGCAAGCATGCCTTGCGTCATGGGTCCACCGAAGGTTTTGGCGAATTCTTCGACTGACAAGTGATGGATTCTGGGAAAACTGTAAATCTCGATACCTTCGTAATACTTTGATAGTTTCTCTCTTATCCAGCTCTTGTCTTCCCACTTATTTCCATATTGGATCTTTTGGAAAGCCTCTGTCTGACTAGGGAAAGGTGGGGCACCCTCTATCTTAGAGAGGGCTTCTCTAAGGTAATCTACCCATCCTACTGTTTCCCAAGTTGAAAAGGCATTCACCCCGCCTGGAACGAGGATACGGTGCATTTCTAGGGGGGTTGAGTATATTTATTCATCAGGGCTCACATTTTTCTTGTAAATTCAGGTTAACACCACATCACCATCCATTCACCTCTGAGGACATTGTCTGCATCTTTTGCGAAATTAATGCCCAGGCCAGTCAATATATGAGTAAACTGTTCATCTTTCAGTTCCGAAAGGTCATTTTGATCAATGACTCTAGCAGAGACGCCTTTCCAGCCATTCTTCAAGATCTTCTCATTTGCGACATCAATCATCGCTTGACCAACATCGGCGCATTGTATTGTAAAATCCTCTTCATTGGGATGCTTGCCTCGCAGATCTTTGTACATCAATTCTGTAATCACTGCTGGCCCACTGGCATTATCCAGTATATGGATAGGTCCAGTGGACTCGAGTACACCTGACTGCTTGATCTGTATATATATGAGAAAAGGGAACATTGAGTGCGCAAGCCTTATATCAGACACGTGCAGCTGAGCGGGACACCAACGCAACCCACCAATTCAATAGCGGGAAGAACAGGCAACGATGCTACACCAGATGGCATAGAATCGTACTGCTTTGCCATAACCGTGTTGTCCTTCCAGAATTCTTGCGACATGATGCTTGTCTTGCCAGTACTTGGGTCGGTGGGCGGAGGATCTACGAATACTGTACTGCTGAGAAGCAGGCCAAGGGATGGTGTCAGTGATACCTGTAAGGAGGCAAGCAGCAGATGTGAAGCTGAGCATATGCAGCATATTGACCTGTCAGGCAACCCTAGAGGTTTAGCATTTCGGCCGTGAATAATACACGTGCGCGTCTCATCGGCACTGGCTATAACATTGTAGCGGGAAGCAGTTGCCGAAGTGGCAAAATCACGGCCTGATTGATGACAGATGGGAACGCTTTCACACAGGCTTCGAACGTCGCGAAACATGTTGTTAAGGAATACGTGTTACGTGACGTTACCTTCTAAGGCGGTATGGCCTCAAGAGGTACATTATGTGCAGACTAATGGTGCGTCTATCTAATTATACAAACTGGCAATGCCATTCGGGGCTTGTCCTATGCTGCATTGTCCTATCTAATCATCTATACCTACACTATATTTTCTGGGCTCTTCTCCTGCTTTGCGTCTGGTGTCTCATCCTTGACAACCAATCCCCAAGCTTCATCCGTGACAGAGCTAAGGGGCATGGCCTTTTGGAACAAACTGACAATCAGACCAAGAGCTGAAAAAGCGATCATGACGATCCAAATATATCTTATAGAGTCGGAGAGGGCAATTCTAACTTGGGTTCTCAAAGGTTCTGGCAGGCTTGATATTTCGGTGATCGAAGAATATGCTGATCCTGGACCTCCAGGTAATGAAGCTACGAACTCGGCAGGTAGACGTTTCTTGAGTTGATTTGAAAGAGTAGTCGAACCAATGACGATACCCAGGACTTGACCGAATGAACGTGCAAATGCTAAGAAAGACATGGCTTCTGCATTGAGCGAAGGTGGAAGTGGTGCCAGAACTGGGAAGTTCACCGATGCATAGAGTATGCCCAGTCCGATAGCCAAAACGACTTGCCTATGGAGCCATAGTGAACGCAAGGAGTCAGAAGACATATCCTCGACAGCGCAGGTTGAAAACAACTCACAGGCCATGTGCAGCAGACTCCGGAGAATTGGCTTGTAGAATCACTAAAAGTCCACATCCGACGATGCAGAAGATCCAAGCTACCCAATTTTGAACTACGAATTTCTGCGTGACAGTGACTGAGATACCAGTAGCGATAGCCATAGGCGCAATCAAGAATGCGATGGGGAAGAGATCTACCCCCGTGCGGATTGGAGAATGACCTTTGACGCCCTGGAACCAAGCTGGGAGATAGTAGATGGCTGCGATCGAGACAATTCCATGTAGAAAGGTTGTACCATAACCTGAGAGGGTGTTCCGGTTCGATAGCAGCTCAAAAGGTACGATGGGATCTAAGACGGGACGATAAGAGCGTCAGCTTTGGCTAGTAGGTCGGATCAAGCATTCTAAGTCAGGCCGATTACACTCACTTTTAGCCCACTTCGCCTCATAATAGAAGAAAGCAGCCATCATGATAACCCCAACAATAAGGGGCACCAAGACAGCAGCGCTGTCCCAAGCGTAAGCGTCTCCGCCCCAGGTCAATCCTAGGATGATGATAGTAGAGCTAGTAACGAAGAGCAGGTTTCCAAGCCAGTCCAGTCTAGCTAGTTTTTCCGTGATTGTGCCTGTGGGCAATTTGAGATGCATGAAGAAGAGAACTAGCGCGAAAGCTACTCCTGAGATGGGTACTATATAACAGGCGGAATAACTTAGATTTTAGCCAGATGGAGTGACTCTAGATAATCCTTGGCTGCTTACAATTGAGGTAGAAAAGCCATCTCCAGTTGCTAGCCAGTGCACCACCCATGACAGGTCCTGTAGAGAAGGTGAATCAGTGACGATTCGAAGCTCGGGGCTAAGGCAGATACAGTTCAGACTTACCGATGGCAGACGAGATTGCCCAAACAAGGCCAAGAAGCCCAAGGAAGACACCTCTCTCAGCTAATGGTACCAAATCGGCGACTACGATTTCCGCCATTGCGAGAATGCCTCCGCCCTAAATGAGCGAATAATGAAAAGCATAGGGCATTAGGAAGCTGAAACAGCATATTTTCGACAGACACTTGTACCGGGAAGGCGGACTCACACCGACGCCCTGTACTGTTCTTCCAGCAATCATCTGGTCCATATTGGTAGCGGATCCGCATATTGCAGATCCGACCGCGAAGATGAGGATTGCGGCTAGTAGGACCGGTTTCCTGCCAAATCCAGAAGCTACACCGCCGAACACAGGCACTGTGCAAGCGATGCAGTTAGGACAGATTTAACATGCCAAGGTCAGAATGTTGAGATTTAAAAGACAAATTGTAAAGAGTATAAGGCTTACGGAAAGCAGTACTTGCTAGAGCGTATGCACTACCAATCCAAGTAAAATTCTCCGATTGTAGGTCTGTCGCTATCCTCGGTAGGGCAGTTGAAAGAGCGGTCAAATCCAAAGCGGAGAGGAACATGGACATGGCTAATGAAATCATGATCATCCAAAATGCTCTTCCTTTTTTGAAGTTGGGTTTGTTGCTATTTGATCTTGGTAGTTCTTCCATTTGTACTTCGGGCGCAGGGGACCCAGCCACATCGTGTTTGGCCTTGTTGTCGGATGGCAAGGATGTCTTACCGTCGTGACGAAGCGTCGTTTCAGCGGTATCACCCAATGCTGTGCCATTGCTGCTGGATGAATGCGAGGGGGATAGATGGGCGGACTCAGGCACACGTGCCGCTTCAGTTAACTTTGTGGCCGACGAAACCGTTTCATCGTGAGCAGTCACGCTGCTCGAGGAGGACATGAGTGTCTCTTCGGGTGAGATGGACATCTCTTGAGGAGCTGTCTACCTGCTGAAGGTCAGAAGACCTTCGCCGCTGTCACAGGTATGAAAAGACCAGAATTGCTCAGGTTTTCCGATGGTGGCTGATGTGGGACTCGGCTATAGAAGGGTGATCGAGAAGTGAGAGGTAGCAGATGTTTACTGTGAAGAAGCGTGTTGAAGTCTTGTCTGTGTGCAGAGCAGTATGATTATCTACCTTTCTGCCCAGCTAATCGTCACGCCTGGCTTCGTCAGGGTAGGTTGTATGCAAGAACAGAAAGCGGCGTTGACAGGCGGTCGAGCATTCCAATTTATACCGTGGCCATCTAAGCTCGGCCGCAGCTGATGTGATCCCCGGACGCCGCCAGGGTGCCCGAAGCCGAGGCAGCGTACGTGTACACCATCTGGTTGCTGGTTCATGGCTGTAATGTCGGCTTGCACTGTCAGCCTGGTCTCGGCGCGAGACGGTGCAGCGAAAGCACCTCCGAGCCCGTCTCGGGCATCATGTCGAGATCAGACCGAGGCAAAGTCAGCTATTATCCAAGCTGGGCCCAGCCGGGATATCCGAGACATTCGGCGGCGCATTGATGATCGCAAAGCACTGCAGACAGAAGGCCGACCACGCCGGCATCGACTGAAGACGCAACACCTCGGCCTGGGTACATCCATGTCGAGTATGTCCGCCGATGGGCATACGCTGCTAGGCAGAGGTAGTCATCATACCTGTTCCAGCGGGAAGAAAGCCCTGTGTACCGTCATCCGCTTCGAAGCCACAGACGACCCGAAACATGAGTGTTAGAAGAACGATGTGTTTAACGCTACAGGTCTTGAGGTCTTGAGAATGAACGTATACCGTGCTCCTTCGGACGGGACAGATACGCAATAAACATGCCCTACAACCTCGATCACCGGCTGCAAGGGCTTTTGACGGGGTTTGAATGGAGCGCCTTATTTGGGAAGGCGGGACTGTGTGGACGGCGTGGGAGCCTGAGATCCAGAGATGCTAAAGAGGCCTTGCTGTTTACAGCTAACTGGAGTATACATCAAGTACAACATACCTGTCATCGTACAGTCTAGCCACACCATGCCATCCAGCAAAGGCAAACCAACCGATCCCGAGGTGGGTGGAACCGAGTGGAGGGGGAGGGGACAGCAAAGCGGTGCCCCGTCATCTCCATGACGGCAAGGCCAGACTCACGCTGCAGGGCACATGCACTGAAAGACGGCGTATTTTTACAGCTCCATGAGCAAGTCAAGGAGGAGGTGATGCAGCGCAGTCACGGTAAGCTTGGTATTCGCCATCCCTGCAACCTCGCCATGCACAGGCGACGGGCGTGACAGATCCTTTGGGTTTGTGTGGCTCGTCGGCAGCCTGGTCGATGTACGAAGCAGAAAGCAGAACATGGCTGACTGCTTTCCCACTCCCAATCGACTGATCTGCAGGCGGCGCTCCAGGACAGTGGTCTGCATCCAGTTGAGTCCCCATGCCATATCCTGCCATGGGCTGCTCGCCACAATCGAGGCTGTCTGGCGCACTTCTGACCGCTCTTTCCCGCTGCAGAAGCCTCGCAGATGGCGAAAGAATACGAGAAGCGTGGCGGTGACTACGAAGTGCGTATGAGATTTCTGCAGACGTTATCTACCAGCCTGTGCCTGCTCCCGGTCCTCGGTCTCCATCAATCGCCGAAATCACGTGCAAGAGCTCTGCAATGACACACTCATCGGGAAGGGATGACTAGACTGAAACCACCTCGCTAACCTTTTCTCGTAATACGATCTCCTTTCGCCCTCGCAGGACGCGGGCGACAACAAGAACAAACCCCAAAAGGGTGAGCCAGAAGAGAAATCAGAATCGAGCAAGAAGCCAGCTTCCAAGAAAGCGGACGATAAGCCAGCATCCAAGAAGGCCACCAGCGAGAAACCAGCATCCAAGAAAGCAAGTGGCAAGCCAGCTTCTTCCTCCTCTTCGAAGAAGCAGAAAGAAGACGATGCTGCTCAGAAAGACAGGGAGGAAGAGGAGGAGAAGAAGGAGGAGGCGAAGAAGAATGATGAAGATGCCAATCAAGCACACGATGATGAAAACGACAATAATGTAGCTGAAGATGACGGCGACAAGAAAGAACAAGCTGGTACAAAGAGGAAACAGCCTGCCTCGAAGAAGGAGGATAAGAAGGAGGCTAAACCAGCTTCTAGATCTAATCCACCCAGAAGCGCTCGTGATAAGAAGGTAAGTTTTGCCATTCTCATGTAGCCTTTCAGGGTTGCTATGTTAATCGCTAACATCCGAAAGCAGGAGGAAGAAGAACCACCAGCGAAGAAACAAAAGCCAGTTTCTTCTTCTTCTGCATCTGCATCTACCAGCAAGAAACCAGCTTCAAAGAATGACAGCAGCAGCACTGCTCCCACGGCTAAGAAACCCGCTTCTAAGTCCGATAAGAAAGCCGAAGGAGGAGCATCAGCTGATACCACCAACAAACCGAAGTCCTCTGGTGGTACTGCTGGAAAGAAGGATGATGCCAAGAAGCCAGCTTCCAAGTCAAAGGCTTCTGCTCCTGCCTCCAACGGAGATAGCAAGAAGAAGGCTCCAACCAGTAAGAGCAAGTAAAGCAGATCATTCGAAAGAGTGAAAGGCATGCTTCTTTCCATACTCAGCGTATGATATATGTTTCTCAAAGGTTGAGTAGACGCAACTATAGCTACATTTCCACCAAAGTGTTCCTTGACATTAATATCCAATTTTTTTTTGGAGACTACCAGGGCTATTCATCTACGCATCGGAAGGTGCTATACACTACCCCAATCGAAACCGAACAACCGATCCCATTATACTCCCTTTTGTAATGTAACAGTGCCCAGAATCCGTCCTCCACATCAGAAGATAGTACTTGTTGAAGCTTTGATACAAATCAATCCCTCGTGCCTAGGTTCAAGCTCAAAATACCATCCGTCGGATCGTTGATGATGCTGGTTTTCCGTATCCGCTTGACTCGGTCTTGACAGTTTGCTTGTTAATGAAAGCTATCATACGCTGGTCTTTGCGGAAGTTCGATATGCATGCGCAGCCTGATTCAGCTGAAGTATCTCCTACAACTCAGTAATCCCCTCCCTCAATATTTCATTCTCCTTGATATAAGTCGCCAGTCGACTCTTCAACAATCTAATCTCTTCATCTCTGAGATTGGCCAGTTCGGGATGTGTATCCTCCATGATCTCCCTACACTTATCCGCATATAACAAATCATCCTGCAGACTCTCGATTTGAGCTTCCAATTCCCGAACTCTGTCGTTGTCCTCGGTCACAGTTGATCCTTTATTTCGTAAAAGGTTGGCGCTTGATGAAGAAGGCGTACATGACGAAGACGACGAAGATGAACAAGGTAGAGCAGGATCGGTACCATTGTTTCGTGCTTCCTCCTTCTCCGTTTCCGGTACTACCTTTTCGGTGTCAAGCTTCAGAGACACGTATCCAGTCCAGGTGTACTCCATTTGGTTTTTGGTTGCAGCCAAATCGACCCCTCTTTCGCTGTAGAGCAGAGTACACGGCATGTCGAACCTGCATACTGGACATGTATACTTGATGCGTTGATATCGAGACAGTTCATTGAGTCGTTCTGGAGCATGCCGTCGGAACAGTCGCTTGTTCTCTGATCGTATCCAGTCGTCTATGCATGACTTGTGAAGGCAGTGTCCTACAGGGATGTATCCAAACAAGGGGAGGCTCAACCCGGATACTTGACTCTACCAAGGGTGCAGAATGCCATACACCACTCACCACATGGCACCAGAGCGACCCAGTGGTTCGCATCTGGAATGGTCGGGTCGTTGTAGCAGATCGGACACTCGGGCGCAGCCGTGCGCTCAAGCTCTGTCGCGGCCATGTCGAGCGGGGTTCACGCCATGTCCGACCGCGAGCGGTGTGCTGTGCTGCTGACTGTTGCGGACAAGTCCGCGAGGTTGAATTGGAACTGAGCTGAGCTGATCCGGACTGCGCGTGTCTGTCGTGAGTTGGACAAGGGCACCGTGCCGTCGGCCAAGAGAGGTCCGAGTGGCGCAGGCACGTGACTATGCATGCATATAGAATGCTGCATCTGCCCCTTGTATATAACCCCTCTTTATGTTTCCATCCTAGAATACAGTCCTAGTCTTCTTCTTCTCTCCGGCAGCACTCGCAGTTGTACTCTTCCCGTTCCTGTTCTTACCGTAAATAGCCATATCCGCCCATTTATCGCTAGCTGCATGACTGATAGAAGTCAAGCTTCTCTTCTGGACATCTTTGCTTGACGAGTATGATGCATTTGAGTATTGTTGCTGCTGCTCAGTTCTACCTTTCCCGTTGATCTTCTCGCTGTTCGTCCATTCTTTCAAAGGGTCTCGAGACAGTATGCCATGCGTATTGGGTCTCCGTCGTTTTACAGATTTTGGAACAGAAAGGATAGCGTCCAAATCCGCAAATGCGTCTTCATCATCGCCATCATCTCCTATATGAACCATGTCATCCTGTCCTTCAGAGTCAGGGATTTGCGTAACGATTAAAGATTCCTCGAAATCTTCATTCTTTGCACCAAGGAGGATGGACGTATCATCCACGTCGACTGGTCTGGATCTATTCGGGACCTGTCTAGACCGAGCCCGAGGGACGGCGAAAGCATACAGATTTCCATCTCCCTCATTATGATCACCAGTACCACCCTCGTCATCTTCATCTATGATAGCTCTTCCTTTCCCTTTCTCCCTTCTTCTAGCTCCATCAGCATCTTTATATCGTGATAGTTCAGCTTCGAGATGAGCTATTTTTGCCCTCTTCTTGTCCAGTTTGATTTCATTACGTTTATTGAGATCATGTATCCGTGTAAAGTGACTCTTCGATAGATCCCTAGCTGATTCGGCTTCTTGTGCACGTGTTGTTAGATCATCAACTGTACTGTTGAAAGATTCTTCTAGTTCTTCATAGCGAGCTTTCAGTTGCGTGTGCTCCCTGCGTGACGATTCGACATTACAAAATGGAATCCAAGACGGATGCACAGCAAAAGGAAGGAGAGAGATTGTTCAGGTTTATCAGCACATCCGACGCGATCAGATAAGCAACGCTAGGCTTTGGAGTAAGCGAGGCCACCCACTGTTTCAATAAAGTAATCTCTTCTAATAAATTCCTATTAGCAGAATTCAAACTGCCAACTCTTTCAACCTCGGATCTTAGAGTTCTAGATAAACCTTTCTTTTCTTCTTTCAGTTTAGCAATTTCTTCTTTTGTTTTTAGAAACTCATGATTTCGTTCTCTCAATCTAATTTCTATCATTTCCAATTCTTCATTCTTACGATTATGAGCTTCGTTTGATTCTTGCAACTCCTCTGATGCTTTCATCAATTCATTCCGTAAGTTTGCTATTTCAACGTTCTTAGCTGCTATTGCGGCACGTGCTTCGCTTAATGCTGCATTGGTGTTATTATCGGGATGAGTGGAATCGTTCCTAACTGAGGAAGTAGAAGCCAGACCTGCTGCTGGAAGTGGTGTTGTATCTCTCGCTTCTCCTGTACGGCGTCTGGGGTGAACGCGCTGTGCAGGCCGTGCGTTCTCTTCGTCGGATTCGGACTCTGTAAGTATAGTTCCAGTACCCGGGATTGCTTGTCGTAAAAATGGGGGAAGAGGTTGAAGCATATCACCTTGTCTCATAGCATCTAGCTCATCTTCACTAGCATCACTATCTTGAATGATCATAACATTTCTCTTGCTAGAATGAGTATGAGTGCTAGATCTCCTAGAACTTCCTTCTCCATTATTATCATCATCATCATCGACATTGACGACATCCTGAGAAGGTAATACTCTAACAGGACTCGAACTCAAGTCCAATCTCACATCGCTACCGAAAACTAATTTTCGAAATCTGGAATTCTCTCTTGAAGTTTTCTTGTTGTTGTTGTTACCCAGAGGTCTTACGATTTTCACCCTACATAGAGGACAGAAATCTGGTTTTTTGCTTTTGCGTTCTCCTTCCAAAGGTGGTGGGGGTGTTACCCATCTTCTTATACATGCTTCATGAAACAAGTGACCTTTATTATTATTAGCGGGTGTTGCAAGGTATTAGCGAGAATTAAAATACAAATTCATGTGTTCAGCCAATATTCGACAAGGTTCTTGAGAGAAACAAATCAACAAATTTTTACTAATACTCACCGCATGCTACCAAAGACGTCCAGTCCTGCGTCTCTTCGTCATTAAAGCAGATAGAGCAATACAGCTCCGCAGTCACCTTGGGCATGATCGCTTAGATGGATTGAGCTGGACGAGCGCGGCTGTCGGGATTCGCCGCACGTATCATTCGATACTCTGCAAGCAACTGAAGGGTTGCACCTGCGGATCGCATATGAACCTGCGGTTAGATGGTTTGGTAAAGTAAAAGAGGCCGACCTGACAAGCGCGTAAACAACTGAATCACAAAGCGATCGAGCCGGCACGTGTCGACGAATTGACTTGGAAACTGACAAGACAGTCGCTTTCACGCTTGGGCCTAAGGTCAAAGATCAAGCCAGCACACACGGAAGTTTAGTGATACGAAAGATTGATCCGGATAGCCTATTAATCTCCATTGCAGCGCGCGGAACACAATGCTTCCACCAAGCACAAACATCTAAACTACTGACGAATAGCAAACTACTGCAAAGAGGCATCGTAGCTTACATGTCCTTCATCGTAGTGCAGAAGGCTTGTATAGGACCGAAGGTACCGGCACGCATACGCCGGTGGAGTGACGTTGTTGGCGCCCTTTTGATGGTAAGAGTAGAAAGCAGACTGCATGCGTGAGAACTGAAAAGTCTAGAGAAAACGTCTAGTAGACGAATCCGAGGATCTGGAAGAGGAGAGCATACATTGTCAGTATATTGTCGGGTTGTCGAGCCCAGACCAACGAGAGAGAGCGAGGGGACGCCATTGGGGATGCACTGGGCCGCCCTCATGTTCGCTGGCATGTCTGAGAAATGGGAATCTAGACTGCTTGCAAGTGATCTGCCTCCTAGGGCCTACCGCACCTGCCTTCCCTCGCTCCCTCGCTCAAGGCCAGGAACAGGAAACCCACCTTTCCAGCGACGTGCTTCCTTCTTGCCTCTTCGTGGTCCATGATTCCAGCCGAGGTGGTGAGGATGATGTAACCAAACGAACGAGCAGGCAGGAGGATGTTGATCCAGTTTTCAATCTGGCCCAGCTGAACGTTGAATCTGGGTGAAATGACACCGCACTTGTTGATTCGTCCGTTCAGTTGGATGACAATCTTGCCTGCTCGGTGGTCGTCGATCTCTTCGAATTCGTCCTGGGGGAGGTAGACTGGATTAGATACCTGGGGCAGTAAATAGAGTGCTTGAGAACGAGCGTACAATATATCCTGTAAATGGCACGAAAATGACAAGTCAGCACGAGGCAGGTTCGAGGCCGCCGAACACGCAGCACGCACCCTTCCTCTGGATGACGGTGAGGAACCGGACAATGACCTTGGACGAGGGTCTGACGATGACCTGGCGCTTGCCGGTCTTTTCGGCGTTGGCTGGTGTCGAGGGTACGGGACAAGGTCAGCAAGGACCGCAGCTGCAGGACGGACATGCACACACAGATGTTGTTGAGGGCGTCGCCCAGGACTGAGATTCTGACCATGGTGGTGGGTTTGTATCTATGTGGACGCAGATGTAAGTTGCTTGTCCCTCTATACGAATACGCAGGCTACACCCACCTGCGATCAAGAATGGACGGACAGAGGGCGGAGTCAAAAGAGTCAATGGATGCGCTTTACTCAAAAAGCGAGACTCTGATGGTGCTCCGTACGGGTGGGTGGTGGGTGTCGAGGGTGGCTGGAGTTGTAGATCGATGTAATGCTTTGTGCTGTATGCATATGCTTGCTTGTCTCCATCCTTCTCAGCCGCCACGGTGCAGGGAAGGCTCAGTCCGGCGATCGCCACCGTCAAGCTGGCCTCCAGCACGGCATCGACAGACGGAAGGAAATCCAGCGAGTGCAGCACACCGCGACAGACGTGTGGCAGACTCCCTCCAGCCTCGCATCCACCACGTCAAACCTCGCATACTTGCATCATGGTCAGTCAAGCGGATATCAGCGTGCCGTGTGGACGGGGGATAGATGGTGCATTGGACTGGCTGGATGGATGGGGATGTACGACTGGACTGGGATTGGACTGGGACACCAACTAGCACATGGGCATGCACAAGACTGTTAATGGAATTGCACCTGCAAGCGAAGAGACCACGCGGAGAGGCAAGATGCGACATGGCCAGCTCGGACTGCTGCTCTGGCCAGTGCAGTGTCCATAGCTGCATGCAGGAACCATGCAGGAAGGGCTATTCACTCAAGACATACAGCAGACGACCACAATCAACAGCCAGCACAATACCATGACAACCACTGCAGAGCATGGTTCTGCTTCCCTATAATAGCTCGAGCCCCGACTGGCCAGCCATCAACCAGCAGCAGTGCTGAAATGCTGGGAAAGCCCCAGCTATCGCCAAGTCCGGTCCAGTCCAGGCCGTCCCATCGCGCACCAGCCACTGTCCTCCCACAGTCCACATGGTATGCTAGCTGAATCTTCTGCGCTTTCAACTGACTCCTCCACTTTTCTCAACAGGGTCGAGTACGCACGAAAACCTCAAAGAGAGCCTCTCGAGTTCTAATCGAGAAGTACTATCCTCGATTAACTCTTGACTTCCATACCAACAAGAGAATCTGCGATGAAGTCGCCATCATCCCTTCAAAGAGACTGAGGAACAAGATTGCTGGGTTCACCACCCATTTGATGAAGAGAATCCAAAAAGGTCCCGTCAGAGGCATCTCGTTCAAACTCCAAGAAGAGGAGCGAGAGCGCAAGGATGTGAGTTATTACACAGTCCTCACAAAGGCCCCTGTAGCCCTTACATCCGACATACAAACTGACCTCCCCTTTCCTTCAATCCACCAGAACTACGTCCCAGAAGTTTCCGCACTCGACACCACCGCCAACCCACTCGAGGTTGACCCCGACACCAAGGTAAGTTACCTTTGGGAATTATCGGCTCACATCCTCTCATCGACTCGTATCTCTGTGCTAATACATTCTTGGCTTGCCCTTCTTTTCCAGGACCTCCTCCGCTCAATCGGCATGGACAGCCTCCCAGTCCAAGTCTCCGCCCCAGTTGCAGCCAACACCTACACACAAAACCGACGCAACATTCCAGGTGCCGGTCGTCCACGCAGGGATTAGAGGAGAGATCTGGGGAGAATGCAAGATTGAAAGAGTTGCAACAAACAGTCGTGGGCAAGAGAGGCGGAAGCTGCCTGGACAAGAGCTTCTCAAAAGAACACTTGTTGTCGCAGTGTGCATTCCGGGATCAGATGGAGAGTCTCCCTCCTTTACTGGCTCGACCGATCCTCCGACTATGTTCTTCGCTTTCTCTCTCTTTCTCTCGTAGTCTTTTATTCCCTTGGCTCGATGGTAATCCTGTGACTTGTGATATCAGCATGACATGAGTGGGCAATACCAGCTTTTTCTCTCGTGTGATCTCAGATGTGTTCGACCATCAGGCGAATTGCGACTTCACCACCTTGCCAAAGCCTATCCTTGTCGGATGATTGCGAGGTTGCGTTAATATAGCGCGTCGCTGACTGTTTACAACACCTAACCTGGACAGCGGTCCCCCACCTGAACTCCGCCTGTCGAGGTTATCTTCACAGCTTCAACAAGTACAAGGGCTAGCAGTTTGTCAGGAAAGGACTCCGTTTGTCGTGTATATGAGCAGAAACCTCCTCTAATCGGCAAGTTCTTGCTGCAAGGCCCCTACTGCATCGAGAGCGTCTCAAGGAATCTAATCTGCTTTTCACGAACGATTGTCTAAAAACGATTTGCGGCTTTACATGCAACTTCCAATACAATACGAGTTTGTATGGCCAGACTCTGAGCGGACCCACCCCCTGCAGAATGACTCCTCCTCTCGTTTGCATTCTTGCGTTTTCAAATCTGCTAGATAGGTACCGGCACTCTCTAAGCGAACATTGGCGTGCTGTTTCTTGCTTGTTCAGCTGATAAGAAAGAAGCGTAACTCCAACTGGGATGGAATGAGTTCCATTCATAAAGGAAATTCAAAATTAGCGACAGCTTTCCTCCCTTTCCCAACCGAAGAAGAAAAAACAAAAATGCTCGGTAGATCACGAGAAGACAAAAAGAAAGAAGGGGGAGGGAATGGGGCGGAACATGAAAAAGGGTTTCCAAACTTACGTTAAATGAGGTGCACCCATTTCACCTCCATCCACTTTATGGAACTGTTCCCAAAGTCCACCGTTCCATTTTGACTGATCTCTAACGACCTTCATAAAAGCATCCCCTTTTGAAACGAAAGCATCCAGAATATCGCCATGTTCCTTCATTCCAATCGTATATTCTTGTCCTGCATTCAATAATTCAACTTCTTCTGGGGATCCAGGATCGAAATAACCTAATTGAAGATAGAAAGAAGCATTCTTTGAATTGATGGAAATCGTCTTGTTCTTATAGTAATGTCTTAGACGATAGTAAAATTCAGCATGGGCAAGAGTACATAAATACCAAGGATTGCCGGTTCCATTCTTTCTCTTTCCATCTCCGTCATAAACATCTTCCTTGTATCTACCGATACCAAATCCTAAATTTCCTTTTCTTTTGGAATAATATCTTTCATTGATGGGATAAACATATCTCATAGAATCTGCAATCTTCATTTGTGTGACTAAGGATTTGTCTGACCCTAGATATTCAACGTTCTTATCCTCTTTTAATTTATCGTCGTTATCATCTCGAGTACCCGAAATGCAGGCTTCCAGGTCGCCTGAATGCAGGAAGCCCAGAACAGTAGCTGTATCCAAACCACTGAGCTTGTTCTTCTGATCACCAGCTTCTATCGCAGTAACGATATATCCCCTTTCTTCATCCCAGAACTTGGCGAGGCTGGCTTGAACCTCTTTTGCAACTTTGAGATAGCGGGAAGCAGATTCTTCGTCGCCTAGTCGAGAGGCGAACTTGGATCCATCGTACAAAGCTCGGATAGTGATTATCATATTAAAATGATGTTTAGCGTCCACTTCTTCCCACAGATCGAAGCAGTTTTCCGACCAAACGCTACAAATGAAGGGAGTCGGTGTAAGTTTTGCCAATATTGGCATCAGGCTGGCCAATAAGCTAAAGTATCCTCGGCTCACTTCGCAACATAGTCAAGATCAGCCTTGACTAAACCTTCAGTCTGCTCATAGGGTAGGGAGTCGTAGATATCAAGCTTGATCCAGTCTTGCCATTTGTCAAAGTCCTGATCTAGGAGCTCATTGCAGAATGCGATGACAGCTGATGCTCTCAGCGCCGGCCCGTCACTGTTGCACAAGGATTGGAGCGTATCAGCCTTTCCGCGCCTGGAAAAACCACTCAGATAAGATCTCACTTTTGCGGTCTCCCCCAGCTATCCAGAGAAAATCAAATACATTCAGCTCTGCCATACAAACCTACTGGAATACAGTACTTATTCACCTTCCAGTATAGGGAGTTCCATCGGTATGATACTTGACTTCACCCAATCCCCCACTCTTGAAACCACCAGAGGGGGTGTCCATCTTTTGCATTTTCCTGCTCTCATTGATATACTCGACAATCAATTCAAAAGTACTCTGCTTGCCATTGGGGTTTAGATCGCGCTTCCAGTATTCGACGACTACCTTGAACACCATGGCTGAATCTCGAGTCCATTGATACCAGTAATCTGGATCTTTCTTGCTTGGCGAGGCTACTACACATCCCGGATCTGTACCTTCAGGCGAAATGTTCCTGTGTAGTGACAGTTACGGCAACGGATTGTAATTCAGTTTCGCTGTGACATATGAGCGTATTGCGTGATACGTCATGCGCGCTTCATACGATTGAGAGCTAGCGTAGGGGACGAGAAGACGAGGGCCAGCTGGAATGCTCATTACTGGTCCAGCTTAGACCCATGGACATGCAGTGACTGTGGGCTCCGCATTCTCGCATTGATCATGGCTCTCGCGCCTTGCACCGTCTGTCCGCCACATGCAGCTTCGCGAAATTCGTACTTACATCAACAACCGCTTCCAAGCATACTCTCTCTCGCTCTCTATCCATTTCTCCAGACCGTGTCTTCTGAGCTTCTTCTTACTTTCCTGGCTGCCTAGTGTATTCGCAAATATATCGTGCAGAGGCGGTATACCAAAGAATGAGAATCGCGAAGGTAGAATAGACGGTAGAATCGCCGAGCTTAATATGGCTGCGGCGAGAGCCGTATAAAGAGCTCGCTGGGAACTTGGACGAGACAGTACACGCTGAACGGAGGTCCACGAGACATCTTTGAGGGCGAGACTGGACATCGTTGCAGTCTACCTAGTTGAACAGAGGCAGGAAGGCAGAGTAGCATGCCATGCGAAAGCAAAGCTCCGAAGAACAAGCTATAAACCGCTAGTTCACCTGCAACGGGCTGCTATTACATTGCCCAAATCAGGCCCTCTGCTGTCTTTCAGCGTAGTATGCCCTACTTGTGCTCAACACACCGAGCACGTCACGTTGTTCCGCCACCGATGGGCTAGATCCGCCATATTGAAGTATCAGAGAGCAGCTCATTCGACTTGAAGAGCAACTGATACATTTCATCAGACCTACAGGTCGGTGACAAGCTCCGAGCGATGGGTACTTTCAATTGTAGCAATGACAGCTTATTCGACGTGATCGGCCCAACAAAGCTACCACACGGTCACCATTAAGCTGAAGCGATGCAACAGGACAGCTTGGAGGGTTGTTGGAACCCATCAGCCTGCCTCAGATGCTCTCTCGAAGATTTTGCGCTTACTGTGATCACTGCTTCCGATTTTCCGCATGCTTGCACTTTCGGCCTTTTGTGCGTTGTCAGAAAGGCCCGACCGAACCATTACCATCGGCGGCCTTGCGCGTCTTGCTCTGAATCCATCACACCAACACAACGCGGGTGACAAGGCAGATGGGAGTGTAACCCATTTACGGAGGCACGTCTGAGGAAGCATTCTACAGTCAAATCCCACCTTCCGAGAGCCAATGCTATTCCCGTTACATTAACCGGGGAGCTCGGCTGGGCTCGTTCACCGAGGAAGAAGACCAGTTAAAGGTCCCGCAAGAACGCACAAGTGTTACCTGGTCGGGCACTAGTATAGTGGGAGGTCAAGTGGTGCTTTGTTAGCGATTAGGATGGCTCTCCCGCCGATTCCGTCCCAAGCTTCTCAACTCCCGCGGGCTCTCCAGCAGCAGCCAGCGGCGCACCAGCAGCATCATCATGGATCAGCCGGGCTAAATGTCTACAGCACATCAGGAAGTACCAATGCCCCGGCGGTGTCCATTCCGCGAAGAAGAGTCTCCTACCTGATTCCTCCGCCGCCGGAATCGCAACCACCTCCGTTGCTCACGCTCCCGACTGGAAGTCCAGAAGACATTCGAGCGAGAAAGCGTGGCAACCCTAATCCGCTTATCGTGATTGCCAATCCCGACACGCTCGACGCAGGAGAAGTACCCGAAACCAGCTTTGACAGCAATGGCAATGACCTAATTAGATCCCGGTCAGTCTCCGATGACAATCGGTACACACGTCGAGGGTCATCCACCGTCGGCCGAGAGGGTAAGAGTGGAGACAATGCAGCTTCAACGACACTGCTGTCAAGCTCGATGACAGCGTCATCAAGCAGTGCAGCCACTTCGAGCTCCTCCCGTCACTATCATTCTAATAATAATACCGTCCAGCGACATCCTGAACATACACTCGGCATATCAGCATTGGCATTGGACACTAGTACGATTATCGAGAATTCATCGTCCCCATCGCGCAGAAAGACGCCTGGCGGGATTCTATACTCTGGAGGACGCGATGGCCTAGTCGCTTCTTGGGAATTAAGCTTACCCTTCAGAAAGCGTGATCCTGAAGAGGCATACATAGGTGGCCGGAGTCGCAGAAGGAAACGCAAGCCGTACCTACCTAGATGGGCGGAAGATAGTTATGCTGATGAGGATCTGCAGCGTCAAGATGAGGAGGATAATGACGAGGACAGCAGTAGTGATGAAGAGACTACAGACAGCAGGAAGTATGCATCAACGGCCTCGCATTCGCGAAATCTGGACGAGGACAATGAAGCTGAAGAACTGTTACTTGGCGCTGTGCCTCAGGGGACTTATAACCCATCTTCACCACCTCTACATAGTTCCAGTCCTGGGTTGCGTCTAGATACCACCTTCGGTGGGACGGCCGCAGTCGGATCTGGATTACAGCTGGATCTGTCTAGGCACAAGGAGCGCAGGCGGCGCTCTAACTCCTCGTCGTTTAAGCGCTTCACCTTGAACGGCACGCGCAAGCTGGATCAGAGCAGCCTGCCTTACGAAACGCGTTGGCGGCTTGATGCTGATCAGTTGGAAGCAAGGGTGAGCAGTAATCAGCTCGTCATCCTACTACCTGTCTGATAACTGAATTTCTTGACGATTGGCATTAGAACTATCAACCGCAACCCAGCACCTTTCGACAAGCTCATCGTGGGCATACAAATTGGGTCAATGATATCGTGCTATGTAACCTCAATCAGACCGTGGTATCGGCTTCTTCAGACCGGATGATCCGAGCTTGGAATCCGCATGATCCTCATCGGTCTATGCTCCCAGCAGCATTAGGTTCGCACAATGACTACGTCAAATGCCTAACACATGCGCGGGAATCCGGTTGGATAGCGAGTGGTGGCTTCGACAGAAAAATCAAAATATGGGATGTAATGGAGAGCAGGGAGGAACCTATTTCAGAATATGACATGACCGGCTCAGTGTATGCTCTTGCCAGTAATCCATCTGGATCGACCATCGTAGCTGGCTCACCTGAAAAGGTCGTCCGAATATTCGACCCCAGAGCTGGTCGAGCTTCAAACCCCATAGCTGGACTTGTCGGACACGCCGATAATGTGCGAGCTTTGCTTGTATCAGAAGACGGTCGACATGTGCTGTCAGCCTCCAGCGATTCAACCGTCAAAGTATGGTCTGTGTCGATGAGACGGTGTTTGCATACCTTTACGCATCATTCAGATTCAGTATGGTCGCTCTTCTCGTCGCACCCTCATCTCGAAGTCTTCTATTCTGGCGATAGGACAGGAACGGTATGCAAAGTCGATTACGAAAATGCAGGTGACATCTCCACGGAAGGAGAATGTGTTATCCTGCTCAGAAATAGGGACCAATCCAGACCGGGTATTGCATCATCTAACGATGGTATACATCGCATTGTCGCTCTGGACGATACATACGTGTGGGCGGCTTCTAATTCATCGAATATTTGCCGGTGGAAGGATATTCCTAGGAAAGCAAAGCGACAAACTGCACATGTACAGCCACCTTTGACTAGGCAAGATACGCTCCTGGCTTCCACCCATTATCCAGCAAGTATACCAGAGCACGATGAAACGGTTGCGCCGGCCTCTGCCAACCCTATACCCATCATGGGAACGAGTCCCGAGGAAGCTTACTCTAGCAGGGGCAAATTGTACAGAGCACGCTCGAATAGCAGCATCAGTCGGGACCGCGCTTCTGCCGCCCCACAATATTCCGTTGCTTTCGCGCCAACACCCTTTCCACGCTCTTCACCGCAAGCGGGATCGCCTTTAGCGACAGCAGCATCAATGCAGCAACAGAAGCCGTCTTCTCTCCGTTATACTCCAAACAACACGCAGCGTAGCACGCACTCCTTCTCATCTTCGCCTCCTACGCAGACTTTCTCCTCTGGCTTTTTGGCATCGCGCGGTGCCGGAGACAACCTTTCCGCAGTCTCATACGGCTTCGTCGCTAAACCCGAAGTGGAGCAAAGCGGTCTTCCCTCTCAGAACGGTATCCCCTTCGAGAGTCTCGTACCTCTGTTCACCTTGGACGATCCCTACGGCGGGACATCCGGCTTTGCCCTTGGCTCAGCAGTTGGCTATTCAGCGTCTGTTCTCTCCTTACATCGAACTAGCAGTAGGCCTATGGCTGGCTCTGTGTCTTCTCCATTTAGTAGCAATAACTATCCGACACCTCCGTCTTCAGGGTTGTCGATGCCTCGCCTACCACTTGGCTTTGTTGGCAGATCGGCGTCGCCCATGGCCAATGTTATGAGCACTGTTGGACCAAGCACATCTTATCATAGGCCATCATCCCTGCTGGAGGATGAAGAGGTGTATACGTCTTCCCAGAATCGCGCAAAAAACGAAGCATATCTAGCTGCACAGCAAGAATACGAAGACCGCGAAACCGCAATTGATGGAGTACCTCTACGTCAGGCGCCTGACGATGTCATTCGTGGGAGATCGGGCTTAGTGCGTGCAGAACTACTAAATGACAGGAGGACTGTAATCTCGCTGGATACGCAGGGCGAAGTGGCAGTCTGGGATATCATCCTTGGTTCTTGCATAGGGCGCTTCCCCAAGCATGAAATTCGCAAGAGACCAGCATCTCTGATATCCAATAACAGCACTCTGTCTGAGGGCAACGCGAGTACAACTCCGGAAGCAGGAGACATTGACATACTGGAGAGCATTCGCAATCAGATTGAAGGAGAGGCCATAGTACAATCGTGGTGCACGGTGGAGTGTCGTACCGGTCTCCTCACTGTGCACATCGAGCAGGCACGGGCTTTCGATGCTGAAGTCTATCTTGATGAAGCCGGAGTGCCATCCAAGCCGGAGTACCGTGTTGACCAGCGCCTAAATCTTGGCAAATGGGTGCTTCGCAACATATTTGACGCCTTCATACAGGAGGAGAGCAAAGCCCAAATACGCCGCACCCGTTCCGGAAGTTCGACCACACTGGGGGCAGCTCCTTCGATCCATAGTAACAGCTCGGTCGAGGAATTGAGCATGAAGTCTTCTGCTGCTATTATATTGGCACAAGGTCCTTCGCACATCTCTCTCCCGGAGGTTACGGATCCGCACACTGCTGGCTTTTCCACCGCTTTGGCTACTCCTGCTATGACTCCTGCTGTTCTTCCCGATCAGTCAGACCTTGCTCATCAACTAGCAGCACCCCGACTGCTGCCTTCCAGCAGTGCTAGCGGTGCCCAACTTTCCCCAATACCTCAGTCGCCAATGGGCGCTACAACAGTCCCAGCTACACCTTCTAGCGTGCTACAACGGACCGAAGGCGATTACTTCTCCCGCCCGCGGGCGGTGTCTGACGCTCCGCCTATAGCGGGCACTGCAGAACTGCCGACTCCAAGGGCTGGAGATCCATCCCTCACATCGGTCCCCGTACCTGCATCGCCCATCACTAAAGTCAGCAAAATGTCCCGCTTCAAGAGCTTCGGGAAGAAGGAGGCATCGACGCCTAAGAAGGAGGCATCCGCTCCAGACTTATCTACCTTGCTCGTCGGTAGTGAAGAAGAGAAGAAGCCTTACCCACAGGTTGTAACTGGCGATAAAGATTCCCATCTGACGCCTGTACAACGATTGCAGCAGCAGTTACTACGGTCGATCTTCTCTCACCCGATACATCCCCCGGCCTGGCATGAAACGCCACCTATTAGGTTCGGTGCGGATCTGCCCGTGATGATAGAAGAAGAATCGCACGATGCTGGTGCATGGGCGACAGTCTTTCGAAGTACAATGTCGCTGATGCTTACGGAGCTCAGGCTACTGGAAATGACAATGCCCCCATGGCTATTAGAATTTCTGTGCCACGGCGTCGCGCCCCACAAAGATCCAGTCAAGATCGCCTTCATATTGGAACCTCACGGAGGAGCGGCCGAGGCGGGTCTTGATGAGCTTCCTAGCGGGTCAGTGCACCATACATTCCGCGATCTGCTTACAGGATGCAGCAGCAGTCTGACGGTTAATAAATTCAGGAATGCTCGCTTGAGCGCGACTCGAATGCTCCGCATGCGCAAGGCTTGCCATTATGTAGCCGAAAAGCTGGAGCTAGAATCCTGGAAGCAAAGGGTCCGGTATCAAGCGCAACTCGATGGCAGGAATGCAAACAATACCAGCACCTCGCAAATCACGCCGGGCCTGACTCGCTCCTCAACAAAATTAAGCCTCTCCTCAACCACATCTTCTTATACTCACTTACAGCTTGCAGCTGAAGAGGGAATTGAGGAACCGAACCTGCTACCTGAAGATGAGGTCGAGATCCTCTGCAATAATGAGCCGGTACCCCTCAATGCCACGCTAGCAGCTTGCGCCAAATTTTGCTACGGCAAGCCTGGTGACGTTTACCTGACCTATCGTCGCAGAAAGGTAGATAGTCGCATCTAGATAATCACTTGTAATTTGTATCGATACCCAATGTAGCTTAATTGGCTAGCCCGGCAAGAGTTCACAGAGAACGAGTATACAAGGAGGTTTTGCGCTTAAAGCCGTTGTATCAGTCGTAATGGCAGGCAACCTTACATCGTCAGCTGAGTTAGACATGCTTTCTGGATCGCGCTGTGGCTTGCATACATTCTTCCTCCATCACTAAACTATCGTCGAGTGGCATTACGAAAGGTCTGTATTGACAGATGTAAACATACTGAGATAAGCATAATAATTACTGACGGCGTTGCGCTGTATTAACAGTCGACCTTTGCACAGGCAGGGCTGCGCTAGACTTATACCTCATATCTGTGATCAGGTTTGGGCACCGACATTAAGCGGACTGCGGCCCTGAATATGAAAGATGTCGAGAGAGGGGCATGCGGATGGGCATAAGAGGCTGTACTCGCCGTACGAGTGTCAACCAGTCTTCCGCCTTCTGCTGACTGCCAATATATGCCTTCCGATAAGGAGGGAAGACTTTGGGATCTGTATCGGGATACTTTTCCATGTAGCGCTGTAGCGGTATCATCTGTCGTTTGGATTCCATATATGCTATAAGCTTTGACTCCGGGGCGAAGAAGAGCATGGTAAAAGCATGTAGGATTGGAGGGATAGATGCCGCCTGTGAGGTCCTACCCTGGCGCAAAAGTTCATCCACCATGTCCTGTCTTTCTGTGAGAACCCGCTTCTGGAGCAGATTAATGAGCTGGGCGGAACCTTCGTTATGCTCCCCAGTCGAGTAGGGAACAGATATCGTAACACTAGGCGAGGTAACATTGTGGACAAGACGTCAGGGTCATCTTTGCTGTCGCATGAAATGTCTAAAATTGGCTCACTAGAATGTACCGCCAGTAATGTCCCATTCACCAGTAACAAAACCCGACAAATTCATGGACGGTCTGATGACTTGCTTTGATGTATCCTCCGACCTTTGTTGGTCGTCTTCCAGCGTTTCTACCTGCTTGGCAGGTTTGCGGGTTGTGATTTTACGTGGGCGAGGCGCTGACCACCTGAGGCCAATGTATCTGCATAGTATCGCTCAGCTTTCGGATGCAGGGCTCCGAGGCCGATCACTAACCTGCGGTAACCGTCTGTCTCTTCAACGTCCTCCTCTATGAGCTTCTTAACTTCCAGCCAGCCATCGCGTACTGGCGTAAATGTTAGCTTTCGGGCACACCTTTCCGGAATACGGATTTCAAGCGCACTTACTTCTTGAAACCACATCGTCGTAAGTAGCGATCATAGCAGTACCCCGCTCTAAAACCTCAGGCACAGCTAGACTACTATATAAGGCACTCTCGAATACGGCTTGACATTTTTCGACAAGCTGAGGGACTGCGCGCAAGGTCCGTCAGTTGTGAGGGCTTCATGAATGATTGGGATGGAATCAACTCACCCTCATCTTTGAGTATATCGTGAACACGGGTAGTGTAATATTCCATACTAGTCACACTTGATTGCCTGGCATGGCTAAGATCGCACGTCTTTCTACCGGGCGAGAACAGCTCTTTACAGCGCCATTTGCCAACACTGATCACCAAAGAGCTTAGACTGGTTAGCACTCTGGAACACTCGACATAAACAGCTTATTCACGTACCCTAGACGGGCTCCTCCTCCTCCTCCGCAGTCCGAGCACCTCCGGTACCTATCTATACAAAGCGTGCACACAATTTCGACGTTGAATGCCAGATCTGCTCCGGACTCGCGGGCGATCGGTGCGCCATGGCCGATCCATCTAGAGCACACGTCGCATATAGTGGGAGAATACATATCCGTTGCTCTTATGCGCTTTTTCGGACCCCGTGGAAGCACCTTTTTGGCGGTCTGAACAGAGCCGGCCGCCTGGCCAGGCTCTTCTCGCGTGCTGTCTTTGTCCTCTTGACGGGCTACGACCGCAGAGGAGATACTATCGTCATCTTGCTGCAGGCCTAGCGATGCCTCAAGCGAACCTCGAGAAACGCCTAATCTGTCTGGTGCGCACTCTAGACAGTAATAAACCATATCAAACTGGTTCGCAAAGTCTCGAGGATGTCCACGAAGGTTGATGACTGCAAATTTTGTGCCACACGATGCACAAGCGCCGTCTACAACCCGAGTCTCCTTTTTGACGTAAGTTGAACCCCCGCTTGCCAATCTGCTGCCGGCTGCGAAGTCTCGGGTTTTACTGGTGATGGACCTTCTCCGAGCGTCATGGCTCGACATGGAATCGAGTGCTTCGGCTGGAATGGTATGATATAGTCCCGGCGAGGTGTATAGCTCTGCGCTGCCAGGCAGTGGCTCGCTCTTCTGGGAAGCTGGGGAGAGGCTTGTTGGAGGCGATGAATGCTTCGATTGTTGGCGAGCCCGGGCTGTATACCGCGTTTCATAGCTACCCATCGTTACAGCAGATGGTGGATTAGACCCTAGGGTACCGAAATAATCCCGATGCGGGCCGGGTGCGCTGTGTGGAGATAACAGATGTGCCGGCGAAGCAAGCGGAGAGATTGACCAAGTTGGAGATGGTTGCGCATAGCCTTCAAGAACAGCTGTGGCTGATGGAAAGGCGGAACTCTCCTGGTACTGGTGGAGAGTATAGGTAGGATCGCGGCTAGCATAATAAAATTGAGGTAGAGTCTGAGCTGAGAGATTATGCTCCTGGTAGGACATCGTCTGGTGCGGATTATTCGCGAGGGCTTGCTGATCATGGGCGGTGGTGCCGAACTTCATTGTGGCGTCGGGAATCGTTTCCCGTAAGGTATGGTGATTTTCCGAACCGAAACTAGGTTGGTGTTCCGGAACCTGGTTCGAAGTGCCAGCGTTCTGATTGACGGGTAGGTCAAGCTCTAGGGTAGGGGCTCCTTCCTCTGGAAGGAGATTATGAGCGTTCAAAGGCGGGGTGTACCCCTGATACTTCAGAGGTCGCTGAGAGACCGTGTCGAGACCGCGTTGTGCATTGGTGGGGGCGCTCCCGTCACCTGATAAACGGAAAGATGGTAGTGGTGGCTGAGGCTGATAGTACTGATACTGCTTCTGATCACCTTGACTTCGATAACGCGACGATTGCCCAGCGGGATGAAGAAAATAGTCAGTTGATAAGGAGCCTCCCGGTACAAGACTGGTCCCATGCGGCGAGGGCGTATCAGGAAGACTCGAATGTGGTTCTGTTGCAAGCGGATACGATGCGGGATAAGCTGGAAAATATGGTGGGAATGCGTCTTTCGGCAACTTCCTCGGCAGTGACGACAATTCGTCTGCAGACTGTACGGAAGGTTGAGCTAGGCCGGGGCCATTGTGCAGCCCTCCTCTAATAGGTGGCGTTGGAATCGAGAAGTGATCTTCCGGGACTGCTACCTGGTTATAGTCTTCAGGAAGTTCGCGCCCGATAGAAGCAGAATTCAAGCTGAACATGTGACGATAAGCTTCGGGCTCTTGCAAAGAAGGATTCGCCGTGTATGGCGAGGTGAGCGATGTTTGCATTTGATCCCAGGAAGTAGAGTGAGTATCGACAGGCATCGAAGTGTGATGTGTACCATGCAGGTTATAAGGTTCATGCTGCATGAAACCCGGAACTGCCATCCCTGCGGATGTATTGACCGGCTGGGAGGCTTCTGTGAAGCCGGGTTGGATTGCCATACTGTATCGCGAACACAATTACAGATTAACAGTATTCTTTTATGATTCGCAGGCTGCAACTTTGCATGACCCATTGGACTCACTTATTATATAGCTGCTGGTTATTCGCATCTACAACGTTCCTCTCCACCAGCTGTTGTTGCTGTTGTTGTTGTTCATGATAGTCCGGGAAGGCTTGATGTACGGCAGACAATCTTTCGAGCTTATCAATATCTATCGTGGCATTACTTCTGCAGGACCATCCTGCTTGTCTCTCCTTGGCAGCTGCTGCGTGACCGTACGATGGCGTGCACCCCCCACTCGCCTCGCTCATCCTGGCCAGGGATTACTTGGACGTAAGGGTTATACCCGAAAGCTACAAACTCTCGGGGAGGGCCTGTCTGATTCGATATTCTAACTTGCGGGCACTCCTATCTTGGTAGTAAGGCTGACCACGACGTACAATATATAGGGCTTGACTGTGAGATTCGAAGCGTTCTCCTCAAGCTTGCCAGATGGCAACACGACGGGGACGCGAGGCGGTGACGGCTATCCTGGGAAGAGCGTAAGAAGGCGGTACTTGAGACGGTGATGCTGGGTTGCAGCAGTCTTCAGATAGCCGCCTTCCTTCTACTCCGCCCAATGTGGCCTGCTCAACGTGTTGTCACTACGATAGCCCGATGCGACTTGTTCGCAAGCACTTGGTCCACAAAAGATTCGACGGAACGGTGGCAGCACGAGTGGTCCGGTGGTCTACCGCTCGGGGGGTCGAAGCACTGCCGGCTTGCCCGGGAACCTCGTCAACGTGATGCGCGTAGATTTCCGAGTTATAGCTAATGCCGGGTGTTCCGGTCAGCGGCTTTGTGTCCGCTCTCTTTGCAAGGCCTGAAGTCCCAAATACGCCCTTTGACGTTCGAGGCGGTTTATTTGGTCCGACTGATAGTTGCGGCAACGGCGGATCTCTTGGTCCAGTTCTGTTATGCCGGTGACTAGTAGAGCTTGAGGGTAGTCTTGAAGAAGGGGATTGATGAGGACTCGTGACGTGACGAGAAGAACCCAATGGGAAATGTTTGTTCTATTTGCAAAGTCCCCCCGACTCGTAAACTCCAGAGGCCTGAAGTTGAAGCGTGGTGGCAAATGTTACTCCAGTTTGAAGCACTTGCCAGGAATTGCCGAAGAAGAACCAGAGTCTCACAAGGGCTTTCAGCCAAGGCAGGGTAAAGCCAGCTTTCGAGCGTTCGTAAACTTTGTAACAGTCGGTAGTATCCTCTCAGGCTTCTTTGCGCCGGTCGCCCGGATGTGAGTGCGATGATCACCGGTTTCGACCCGAAGTATGTCGTGCAGAAGTCAACTCTCTGACACCTGACCGCTAGCTTGAGGCTTGAAGTTGTTATACTGAAATCAGTGTGACGGTGGTTTGCGCTTCTTCTGGTGCCCTTTCGAGGTCGTCCTGGTGCCCCAGCTGATCACCGAATGATCGGTTGTACCTCCTCAACGTCAAGTCTGTCCCAATGTAGATTCTCCAGCAGATCTTCAGAGGCTAGCGTAGTAGTGTGGACATTGAGGACGACTGTAAGATGTCCCCTCGCTCTTATAGGATTATAGACAAAATCTATATGTAATTTCCATTGTGACTGTTGACTCTTGGGAGAGGGGTATGTCTAACAATATTCGAGTTAGGTGAGACAGTTCATTCAGAAGCATGAAACAATTTGGTGGACTCGATGATTTCGCTGGAGGTAATGATCACCTTTACCGCAAGTGGTGATATGGTCGATGTCTCCGGATTCCCTGCCGCCCCCTCAACTTTCATGCAGATTCTTGCTTATATAAACCTTGTCAGGAAGCTCCGCGACGATAGCGTTCCTTGTCTTGCGGGTATTGTTCCGCAGAATGGCAGTGTTGCCGGTACTACTGCAGGTATCGCACCCTGGCAGCTATATTAGAATAAGCCACTACCTACGGGAAAGTTGAAGAGAACATGATATGACAGGAAGGCTCTGGGCGGTATAAGATAGCTGAAAGCCATGTCGTAGTGCTTTTCAGTTCTCCATATCCCTTGTCTCTCGTAATAGCCTTACGATCGTGAATTAAGCTTTCGCATTTCCGCTGGTAGGGGGGGGGGGGGGGGGGAAATGAAAGCATGACCTTCTGGGAATGGTCTAGAGTAGTATCATCTGTGGTATTAGATGACGGATGAGATGGAGCAATCAGAGACCGCAAACCTTCCCCGCAAAGGTAGCCTGTCATTGATGCTTGCATTATTATTCTCATATCGCCTCAGGACCCCCGTAGCCATACGTGCCTTGGTCTAGCCCGTAGTGTACTCTGACTGCTATGCGATGCGATATGCAGGACGGATAAGTACGGCAAACCACGGTGTTAGCTTCCGATGGTCCTGCAACGCGTACGGGACAACATAATCCTTATCAGGAGTCTAGAGTAATAGAATAGTAGACAGGGCATGTCTATTACCGGTAGCTCGAGGCTACTTGCATATCGGCCTTGCGGACACGTCTAGCTGTATGCAGGAAGGTCCAGCCGAAATTGGGCAAACCTGTAATCGTCTCCGTCCAATTCGAGACGGCCATCAAGAACCGACGTGTGTTTCATCTGTGATTAGTCTGTTGGAAATTACAGACGGACTTGAGCTGACCAGACTCCCGAAATTCTGCTGCTAAGTTTGTCCGGTCTCTTTGCTGATGCATCGCCGAAAACTGTGCTGTGTGTCAGGGTTTTTTTTTCACAAGGCACCCTCGACGTGATCGCCGGCGAGCCGGCCGTTTCCATTTGAGTGTGCATCCTTTGGACATGTCAAACAAGGAGTCAGTCGCGGAGCAGGCTCAATGCAAAGCAGAAATCTCGCATGACCGAGAAAGGCAGCGGTACTTTGTTGCAGAATACTGACATGCTAAGCTACACTCCGGGAGAGACAACAATCGATGTATCTGCACCGTCATGGAAATGTTGAGCATCCCGGGCTCCCTTTTCCATATGCAATGTCTGCAGAACAGGCAGAGGAAGCAGTAGAGCAACAAGAAGAAAAATGAATCCTGCCCTAACTGAGCCTGTCCTGTCCGCTATGAAGGCAACAGCAGCTGGACCAATAAAAGAGGATGACTTGTCCGTTATGCTGTAGAGCGCGAAAAAACGCGCTTCTTCGCTGGGCGGGATAAGATGGCTGAAACAGGCACGAGAGTAGGACTGTAAGGCTCCGTACAGGGCTCCTGCAGGGGGCACTTGCGTTAGCTACCTCGTTGTCATGCGGGTATATTGACAAAGTGGTGCATTACCGAAGTAGCAAGCTAATAAAAGCAGCTCAAACGATGTGTCAAGCGCTAGCATGCCCCACAGTGGTATCTAGGGACGGCAGCCACCATCTTTCAGTCACTTCGTATTGTAGGATAATCCATCCGTTCTAACTCACCAGTACTGCCAAGGCTACGATGATGCGCAAAGTCTGCAAATCCGTGGTTCTCAACCATCCACGCTGAATTCTAGGCCAAGCAAGAGCGCCGATGACGCCAGCCAGCGGTGTTAACACCCCTACCCATATCAATTCTTGCGCTTTCATGCCCAGCGACGTTTTAGCGAAGAGGATTGCAGTTGAAGTGATAGTTGCGAAAGCATCGCTCATAACAAACCAAGCTAGAAGATACTTGAATGTTTCAGGAAGTCTTCGATAGTTTGTGAGTATATCAAAGAGTTCACGCCAGGGCGAAGTCGCTGTTGAAGGCGCTCTGACGGTGAGGCCATCCGAGGACGGTAACAGGGTTGTGGCAGCTACAAATGAACCGGGTCAATTCCGGCTAGCCAGAAAGGTGAATTTGGCCTGTTCTCCTACTGACGTAGTCCAAAAGCAAGCCACCACAAACCGCTTGCAGTGATGGCAAACCTGAGTGAGAGAAGGCTACCTTCCAGGAGGGTGACCGGGACGAGCATGACCACAAGCAGGAGTATACCCGCTCCGTAACCTGCTGCTATGCCCCCAGACGAGATAGACGAAGTAACCTTGACTGTATCCTTAACAGACGTAACAGTGTCACGCGATTGATTTGCATGTTCCGGCATGTGTATCTGCTGGTGACCTGCTCGTGCTAATGTCGGTAAATGGGCATTGAGACACACCATACCAGCGCCGAAAGCAACATTGCCAGTGATAGTTGCTAATGACGAGAGGGGCCATAGCACACTTTGTGAGGTTATAGCCATGAAGAACGTGCAAGAGATACCTCCAAGTAGTGTGAAGAAGGTCAAAAGTCTGTTCCGAGCAAGTGGGTCGTTCGCCAACTTCGAAATAGCGATGACTGTCAGAGCTTGAAGTGCAACCGAGACTGAGTAGGTGTAGAGCGAGAAGGAAGCGGTATTGATCCACAATCCGAAAATGGAGATGGAACAGATGGCGGTCGGATCTAGACATGGAGCAGAGTGATCAGAAGCTAGTTTGCCTGCTTCGCGAGCGTATTGTTCGAGAGTGATGGCTGTAAAATAATGTGGTGGGACTCAGTCTGTATAATCTACCATGTAAGGCCTTCTGTTCTGATATGAGCGCGCGCGACATGCACGTGAGATAGCTTACGCAAGAACAGCGTCAAGGAGACCACTGCATAGACCTGTAAGGGGAACAGGGCAGCAGCAGCAGGGTCAGCATATGTGACTGAAGACGGTTTGCCTCCTCAGCTCGCCTCTATTGCCCAAGAGTAGAGATAGAACCCCCATATCGCTCGGCTTTTGCGCGCGGCGGGCTCAACGGCAGCAACACTGTCTATCAGCGCCTGCGACTCAGAGGAGTCGGCAGCTTGCGCTGCGGAATCGACGCTGTCCATGCGGAGCCATCAATGTTGACTGTGACGCTTGCAGCTTATCATTACGTAGTTTCTATCCATTGTCATGAGGAACATGCCCGGCCATTGCGCTTTTCCAGCTCCAAGGCCGGCATTGATCGCATGAAGCCATGCACTCATTAAATAGCTGCTTCTCAATTGCACTGTACTTCTTATGCAGGACATCGTACTTATGGCTGTTCTGACCGCTGCCATAAGTCTCGTCGACTCGACTTGAAACTAGAGGGGCGGCAACTCTCTGCCACCAACCTGTGCTTATCATGATCTTATCATCTGGTCCTTTCGGCCGATTAGTCTCGAGCGCTTGTACCGATGGTCCCGCCTAATCCCGCAGCTGCACCATAAATGCCACATTCTCTTACTGTTTGGTACCTCCCACGCCTGTTGCTGCCCTCAGCAGCATCCTGTAAAGCGCCGAGAAAGCCTGACAACACATCGTGTATCCAGATATCGACATGAAAGTCCTGATAGCTGGAGCAGGCATTGGAGGCCTATCAGCAGCTATTGCCCTGAAGAAAGAGGGCCATGAAGTCCATTGCTACGATAGGGTACGTGAAATGCGTCCTATAGGTGCTGCAATATCAGGTAGGCTACACACACCCGATTCATGATAGCCGTGCATGATCGACCTCCCAGGGTAGCTATCGCGCAGGTCTTCCCGGCTGATATCGCTGAACGCGTTCAGTATGGTCAAATGGCGTCAAGGCTTTACAGTCCTTTGGTTTGGACCCAATGAAGTACGCCGGTCAAATGGATAGGATGTCTTATCGGAAACACGATACTGGAGAAACACTCTGCGATTTCCCTTTAGATACCCTATACACCAAGGCCAGTCGAGAGTATCAATCGTGGAAAATGGGAGCTGACACAGGCAGCATCTTGCAGGTCAAGTCCAGAGCATGTCCAATTGCGAGATCGGATCTTCAGAAGATCCTGTATGAGGGAACGGGTAGCGAATCAGTCACGCTGAACAAGCAGGTTGCAGACTACGAAGCGACAGATCACGGTGTGACTGTTAAGTTCTCAGACGGCTCCTCAGTGTCGGGAGACTTCCTAATCATTGCAGATGGTACGCATTCAATTCTACGAAACAAGATATGCGCACAGCCTATAGAGAGGAACTATGTTGGATATATCAATTTCAACGCCGCTATTCCGCAATCTGTCGTCAATGTCCGCCCCCTCTTTCTCCGCCGTCTGCATCCTGTACTGATGGTCCTTCTCTCGTATCTTCAGGGCAAACTGCCGGCTACAACTTGGACGCAATTCGTAGGAGAAGGCAAGCGTGTATCGTTCATGCCAATGTCCAATGACAGGTTCTACGTGTTCTTTGACTGTGTCCTACCGAAAGGGACAGCTGTCGATCCACAAGGCGTCAAAACAGAGTTGAAGTCTTATTTCCAAGGCTGGAATGAAGCCGTACAACTTCTTATCGACAATGTCGATATTACATCTATAGCGAGAGTAGAGATCCATGATACGGATACCTTACCTACACTTATCGACCCTTCGGGTAGAGCTGTACTCATCGGGGATGCAGCCCATGCTACTGCGCCTGATTTGGGTCAAGGGGGGTGAGCTCCTTTACATCGTGACCAGCAAGCATCGACTACGACCCTACTGACAGAAAATGCAGCTGCCTCGCCATGGAAGACGCTTTCGTCATTGCCAATCTCACGAAGAAACATGGGCTACCTAGCAGCCAAACCGGTCGCACCCTTCTCCCTTCTAAAGATCAGCTAGTCCAGTTATGTACCGAGTACCAGGAACAGCGTGGTAAGCGCGTCGGTGATACGGTTCTTCGAGCGAGAAAGCGCGCAGCTGTTACGCATGCGCTAGAAAGTATGCAACAAACGGAAGAGTGGTATAGGGAGCTATCGAAGGAAGATGGCTCTCGTATCATAGAAGGTGCGTTGACTTGACTTTGCGGGTAATAAGTGTTGGCATGATCCCACTGACAAGCATGCGCAAGCAGGCATGTCCAAGACAATACTGGGAGCCCCCAAGGAGCTGGACAGGTACACGAGCCTGCAGCCAGTACGGAGCAATCAGTCTGACCACCTGCGCGTCAAAGTAGCCGACCCGGCATAAATTTGTTGCAAGCATCAGCACGGAAGTTGGAAGTTGATTGAGATTGCTACATTGTTATTGAAAAGTATCGGAACTATAGTGACAGGATGTTTATGCTATTCATGATCTCTTTACTTACGACGTGTGTTCCGCCTTTACGAGTGACGGATTTTAAAAGGGTAACGAACAGGAACGATGGAGGGTATAGACAAGGCAGTCTTTGACTTGCTGTTGAGCGTGACATACACTTGGTCGACATAGAGTCAGCTAGCCAAAGGCAAGGGGGCGATTCTTCTAAGTTTGCTGAGTTGAAGGCGAGAGTTGCTGTCCCAAACTACCGCCAGGATGGTGAAGACCGAAGGTCTTTCTTCTTTCCGAAACATGCGCATGCCAGCCAGTTTTGAGTCTCAGAAGTGTTAAGGCCAGAGCATCGAGTGCGGCCAGCGCGGTAAGAACGCTCGAAGTAGGTGCAGGTACCGACTCTTCGGCTTCTTCATCATTTTCGAGGGAAACATCGATGTTCACATCGCATGCTTCGGCGAGAGCAGAATCTGGGGAGGAAAGTGATATGCACGAATGTATCCGCCGCCGACGCAGGTGTTGTAGAAGGTGAAGAAGCTCTGATGTTCGACCGGAATATGAAATAAGGATGACAGTGTCCACGCCATATGGCGATAGAAGGCCTAGATCGCCATGCAAGGCTTCAACTGGGTGCAAGAACGCGCTGGGAATGCCTGGAGGGATGCATCACGCGGCGTCAGTACGAACTGCTCGGCCAGTCATGCCTACTACAGCACGGAAGACACATACCGAACGAATTGAAGGTGGCAACGGCCTTCCGGGCGAGAAGTCCCGATTTTCCAACACCGGTCATGATTATCCTGCCATGGCTGTCCATGCTTCTGAGAATCTCGACTGCATTCGAAAAGCTATCTTGCTCTTTTGCGGGCTTCAGACGAGGGAGTGTTTCTTGCTGGTAGATAGTTGGTTCGGGATCCAGACGCGCAGCAAGTTCCAGTAGTGCTTTTGCTTCCTTCCTGACAATTTCCGCTGCGTATCTGCGTACCTCTGACCGAGGGACCTGGTCGGCCTTGAACGGGGAGGAATGACACGGCTGTCTCCTCGATATCGCTTCCCTCAGCTGAGAAGTCGAGCCGCCGGTGCCATCGACACGTTCTCCCAGCGTGTCAGCAGCCGCATCACCGGCCGAGGTGCATGCGAAATCGCCATGGTGCTGATCGGCGATGTCCAGGGAACTTGAATTGCTCGAGGCTGAGAATGGCGGCGTGAGCTGGCCGTTGGTGAACGAGACAGAGCTGCATGTATATGATCCGGCGCTCGCAAAGGTGCGGCTGTCGATGTTGCTCACGCTGCTGCTGCTGCTGCGGCTGAGGATGCTGCTCGTCTCGTCGCTGCTGCTGCTTGCGCTTTCGATTGCAGGTGGTGGCGCAATAGCAAGGCTTTCGAGGGAGAGGAGCTGTTCCACTTGCTTGCCCAGAAGGGGCACAGCAGGGAGGGCGCCTTCGATGAATGCACTCATGGATGGTCCCTTACGCTGGCGTGCGCGCGTGCAGTGGTTGGCGAGCAGTGAGCCAAAAGCAAGGTGGAGTCTACAAAACAGTCCTGAAAAAAAGGCTACCATTATTAACGCCGCGATCGAGCGCGGCGGGCCGAACTTCTGTGGCACCTGCTCGTCACACTGAGAACTGCGGTTCCGACATCGTACGGCAAAACTACTGTTATTGTTACCGTTCTAGACTTCCGACTTACAAAGCCGCCTGACGGATCGTACGGGAGAACCCGAACATATTATGCAGCTCACATAGGAGCGTGGATCTGCTCGACAAGATATGTCCATCCAGAGTGAGTGTTAGGCCTGAGTACGGGGCCATCTCCCCTTCACCTCCATCGCGCCAAACTATTTGTCAAGCGCCGCCCGATTGTCCCTGGCGAGGCACCTAACGCATGCAATGTGCCACCCTCACTCCCTGGCTCGCGATGCTCAGCTTCCTGTTCAAACTGTATGCTGACCCGATGTGCTTATCGGTTGACCCTGGTGTCTAGACGACGCCAAAGAGTGGAATCCAGTGCCTTTTCTTTCTGCTACGAACAACGCGGGACATGCAAGCCAAGCAGTGGAACTCAAAACTGCGCTGGTCGTCATCAATACACCCATAGTACGAAAAGACATCTTCGAGACTGTATGGAAGAATTGTATGTCATGGAAGTTCGCAGCTTTCGATGTTGCTTCACATACTGAACAAGTCCAAATCGTGGTTATATCCTTTACCAACGGGCGCGGACCGCTGATTAGCCTCATTGAAATACTGCGCGGACGGCGGTGCAAACCGTTTACACAGTGCCTTTGGGAACGATCGCGAGTGCGCTCAGCTCCGCGTACTAGTCACTGCCTGCATTACTTACGTTCAGGGGGCCAGGTTTCTGCCGGATCTAATCAAAGGGGATCTCGACTCCCTCAACCCAGAAGTGCAGGCCTATTATGAATCCAGAGTAGGTGTGATACTTACACTCCACCATCAAGCGAATTACGCTAAGCGACCTGGCCTAAATCTAGGGCGTGAAGATTGTAGCAGACAAGGATGAGTACAGTACGGATCTGGGCAAGTGCATCAAAAGCGTCATGGAAGTAGAAGCCAAGGCAGGCGACACTGTTAGCCAATTCCGTAAAGAACTGGATGTATTTAAGCTAAATGCATGGATTCACAGTATCAGCTGGTCATCTATGGAGGTCTCTCTGGCCGACTCGACCAAACTATTCATACCTTGCACACTCTGCAAACATTGCGAAAACAGCGTGAATGGTCATGGATAGTCAGCGAAGAGAGCTTGACATGTATGCTTGACGCTGTAAGCTCGGCTAGTCAACGGTTAAAAAGCAGACGAAGCCGAGCACTGATAGCTTCGACTAGGGCAAGCACATTCTGCATATGCCCAGAAGGCTTGTTGGCAAGACCTGTGGTATCCTACCGCTCGGAGTTGACTCGGCGCATGTCAAGACGACTGGATTAGAGTGGAATCTCCGTAAGTGCATGGGCTATTGACAAGCAGTGCGATCCATCCTAGCGCACTGTGGGACCGTGAGCTGACCTACGCCTTCTAAACAGCGATCGAAGGCACACCCCGAACGTCCATGGATACGATGGTATCCACTTCCAATCACCTTGTATCGGATATAGTCACTTTGGAGACCGATAAACCAGTCTTCTGGACCGCCGAGCTTCGTCAGCCGTAGTATATACGACTTAATAATGGTGCAAATGATGACTGCTACAAAGAATTGAATGATTACTGCCCGCACTAATCACTTTCCTTGCCATTTCTGGTTTGAGGTACCGATACACACAAAAGGGACATCGATTCCCTCATGATTCATTGAAGGCATCGATGCTTATGACCATGTCCGGAATCTTGGCGGTACTGCTGCCAAGCATGCAGTGAAGTTGTACGCAGGTACAGCACTCAATAAATGCACGACTTGCCAATTGGACCCTCGGGTTATTTGCGTAGCCAACATCTCCGTAACATCATGCACATTTTCCGATCGCATCAGCAATGACAATTATCATAATCAGGCAAGTAGAACTAGCACCATGCATTCTCGGGTAAAAGGACAGTTGCCGTCTTTTCTTGTCCTGATTAACACCCTCTTGTCTCACTATACTCATCAGGATGTATGAACCTACGACTACCGTATTACACAGACAAGACATCAAGCGATCCTCGCTAATAGGTATGCGAAATCAGCGATGGCTCACGCAGGATCGAACCATACTCGCCCGCGAAGGTTAAGCGCCTGCCTCCCTAGGCGTAGTGTGCCATTCGCCTCACAACTAACATTTCCAAGCGGCCTGCCTTTCCTGGGATAAAAAGAACTCGATCACCCTCGCCCCCATATTAGTAGTCTCGCCCGAATACGAGCAAACCACCACAGGCTGCGCCCGGATGGACAGCAGCAATCCTAGACTCGTGTTTAAGACTGCTTATCATCGCGCTCAGCTTCTATGTAAAACAACGCGAAGCAGGCAAAATAGTGCCTTCGACATCTCGCACGGCGTGCAGCCGACTGGATATCGCTAGGCTGCCGAAAATAGGGGCCGAGATCGTTCGGTTCGCGGTGGCGTTACCGATTTCCTTTTGCAGCACTTTTCGCTGCAGACGAGGTTCAAGACCTTTCTGCATTGAGCAAGCGGCTTTCAATTCGCTCTGATCAACAAGTCAATCTGCGGGTTTTTAGTTTCTACAGTCGATAAACTATAACGTTATGACAGAATTACAAAGCCATCTCTCACTTCAGTCTAACCCAGGCATTCAAGAAAGGGAAATGCGCGTCTCGTCCCAGACTGGGTACAACCCCCCGGACTGAATGACCCTCAGCCAGCCGAAGATGGCAGCAAAGCCGGTCGTCGTGATTGTCCGACTTGCCTTTTACACATGTGTCTAGCTTACTGATGTTTGAGAAGCTTGTTTCTTCAGTACGAACTCCTTCTGTATCCGTCGCTCTGTAGGCATCATCAGCTGCGAATCCCGTCCCTTACCAAGCTTCTCCGAGACACAGGCCAAGCTGCATGGACAGTGACATATAGCGGTCGTATTATTTGTATACACGCTTATCATAACCGGATTCGGTGAGTGGTACGTACGCGTTTGCGGGGCTGCACGACTTCGCGTCCGGATACCGCAGTACCTGGATCGCTCAATTGTGCTCGGTCGTCTCGCGGACAAGCCGAAGATTATATCGTGAGCTGATAAACTGCAATTCATGTTATCGTGTACAGGGGAATAGTATCCAGTCTGGCAACATGCAAGATCAATGGTCCACCTACTACCAAGGGCAGGCGGCTCCTCAGGCTAGCGCCAGTAATGCCAGCTATGATTATAGCCAAGCGCAACAGCCGCCTGTGGTGCACCAACAGCAGTCTCCAGATCAGTTACACCGCCAGCACCCAATGCCCGCTACTATGGCAATGCAACAAAGGCAGATGCAATACAATCCACCTGGGTACCTGATGCCGCAACTATACACAGGTGATCCGACATTATCGTTATCAATGCGGAGCGGGACCTCGTCATCGATATGCTCGTCTATGTCTTCGGCTAGTGGACACCCTTCGCCAACCTCCATGCGTGCGAGCATGTCATCGTCTACGACTGGACCAGCGCCCTCCACGCCAAGCTCATCGACCAGTCTCCCCTCTCCATTCTTCACCAACAAGGAGTCGACCTCACAAGATAGTTGGTTTGGTTCATTGCAGGATTCGTTTCTTTCCTCACAGCAAGTACCGTCGTATACCTCTCAAGATGCCACAAGACCCGCTTTATATCGCATGGACCGGATGTCCATTTCTTCGCCAATACCCTCCGCATCAATGGAAGGGCCCTCCTGGAATGCCAACTCCATGTCCCCACACCAGCGAACACCAAGAAGGGCATCTGTAGCCGTATTCCAAGACTCGCCTACGCATCAAACACCTACATACAATACGCGGCAAGTCATCCTTAATCCGCAAAGCTTGTATCAGCCTTCACCACAAACCTTGTCGTACACCCAACCATCGCAGACCTGGACGCAAGTCTCCAGCTTTCCTGCCTTCCAGCCAAACTATGCTTACCAAATTCCGCCTACTATTGCTTCCAGTAGCTCGATGGACATGCGTACTTCGTGTGGGCCTTCATCTAGTAGTGGAATGGGCATCGATATGTCGCAAAGCTATTATCCTTCGCAGGCTTGTAAGTTCGCCCTACCGCTTCTTGTTGGATAGGGTGACTTGACCGGTCTCACATTGCTTGAATTGTAGCATGGCAACGACAATCAGCCATTCCTCATGCGTCATCTTCAGAGAATTACAACTTCGCTGGAGTTCTGCTTGAGACAGACGATTTGCATCTACTTGGTCCAGATCCCTTGTCTCCGACCGCAGCGCCTGCACCGCAGCCTGCATATAGCCCCACAAAGTCAGGCTGGCAATCCACCTTCAGTTTCGGAACTGAAACAACACCAAAAGCCATACAGCCCGCTACAATGCAAACTTTTATTCAACAACATGATCCGGTACCCGACTTCCAGCCACAACAGAATTGGAATTTTGCTACTTTCCATGGTTTCACACCATTAGCTACAGTTGCTGTATCGCAACCCCTTGCCGAGAGAGCAGCGTCTGCTCCACCTCCGTTGGAGATACAACCCGTGCTTATGCCAAGCGCCGTAGGCGAGGACATGAACAGAAGGCGAGGCTCCTCTGTTGACAGCCCGTCCATGTTGCCCTTCCAATTATCCACATACCCTCTACCAACTCTGAGTCCACCCAGACCCAAGAGAGCTTCGTACCAGTCTTCGCCCGTCTATCTGGGAAAAGGTCCCGCTAAAGTCCCTCGACTCTCCATTGCTACCAGACGTGCTACAATTGGCCCTAGCCCTCTGGATCTGGCCAAACCGTTAAGTTCTCAAAGTTCGCCCTTGTCACATTCATCGTCGATGGATTATGCTAGCGCCGCCCTATCGCCCTCCGCACCCATAGTGGCTACAGTACCAGCTTCTCCAACGAGACGGAGGAACAATCGACGTTCGATGGCACCAACGTTCATCAATTTTACCACGAAAGATGCGAAGAAACTATTGTCTGGTGTAGCCCCAAGCGGCTCAAGCAAACGGAAACGAGAAGAAGAGGAGGCTCGCAATCAGGGTAAGCATGTCAAAATCGATGTTGAAGGGAAAGACGAAGCTGGGATTGTTGAAAACACGGGCAGCCCTAGTCCTGCATAGACTCTTTTAACGGTCAACGTGAAGTGTGCGCCCGGGCAAGTAACTTATGTAGCATATTATGAGACTGTAGTGCGTTTCGGGCTTCCAATTTGAGGTAGGTCACAGGCGTTTCGCAGTATGAGAGCGGTTTCAAGCAACAAACTTCGAGCGAATGCCCATGCAAATCTGGCATAGGGCAGATATTCACATGACTACGGTTACGCCTGCTCAAGTTTGATGACGGGACATCTAGGTTATCTCTGTATGGAAGCCAGCAGCTCCTGAAACTGTGCATCGGACATCTGCTGAGTCTGGTTATTTGTCTGAACCGGGAGAGTCGACTGATTTGAGCTGTTGCGCCTGATCAACGGCCGACCTTGCGGTAAGGGCACGTTTCCCTGCATGGTCGGCGAAAAGAAATCTTGCTGCGATTGCAGGCCGATACCTGGTGCATAGAGGGAACTCGAACCTGACTGATGTTGTCCTTGTTGCGATTGGACTTGCGTTGACCATTGCTGTTGTAACAGTGGTTCAAGGTTCTGTTGCACGAGAGACGGCGAGGGTAGAGGCTGACTACTGTATCCGGGAGTTCGGTGGGGGCCCTTCTGCATTGATTGTTGCGAAGACTCGTTAGTCCCGGAAGAAGTGCGCGCTGGAAGGTTCGCATGAAGAAAGAGCAATCCCACTAGCTTTCCCTGACCTATAGACATCAGTCAAACCTCTGGGGTCAGGCGGTGTCGGCAAGTGTGCAAGCTTGTAGGAATGCTCACCTGGCAAAGCGACTACAACAATTCCGCGATTCTGCCCGATTGCCGGGAGCTTGATGGTGGCTACGGAGCTTTTATCCTCCAAACTCTTTGCAAGTAGCTTGTATAAACTGTCATTCTGGCCTTGAGACATGCCCTTCTGCTCGACAACCGTTGGCGATGCTTTCTGTAGCTGTATGACTTGTATCCTGTTATCCGAGGCATACTTCTGCAAGTCAGACATCGGCATGCCAGAAATGTGGGCAATTTCCAGAACGGCAGGCCACTGTAAGTTCACACTAAAAAGATACGGTAAGCCTGAGATCGTTCGGAAAATCGTTCACTACCCTTACAGCTCAACGGTGGCATTGGATCTCATGGGAACTGCATCAACGTAAAAGGCCAATTCCCGCTTCTGCTTGGTTTGCGGATCAACAAGTGACCACTGTATAGGTCCTGACCAAACAGGTGACGATCTATTCGGTGAAGCAGGTTGTGCCTTGGCTGGCAGGGCTCTAGTGGAAGCCTGCGGGGTTTGTGCGGCCAAAGTAGGCGTGGTCGAGAGTAGACCCTGCTGCTGCACGAAAGGGGCATTCGGAGTCGGTTGCTGTGCACCTGATGAGGTTGCGGATGAGAAGGAGGCGGTCCTTGGATGTCCGAGAAATGCCGGGTTCGGCGGCATAGATGACTGATGCCTCTGGTCATGTACAAACTGTTGATGTTGATTGTGACTTTGATGTGGAACAGATTGCTGCTGCTGTTGCACCTGAGCCGGATTTTGTTGCGAATGCTGCATTTGTGCGGAGCCTTGTGTCAGGGATTGTTGCTGTGATTGCGCAGCACTATGGCCTGACCCCTGACTATTTTGCTGTATCATATGTTGGAGCTGCTGCAAAGCTGCTGCAGGGGACTGCTGTAAGCCAATTTCTGGATTAGAAGGAGTGCCAAACGCCCCGAGACTGGGCGATCTGTTCAGCGACTGCTGCTGTTCAAGTCTATCAAGCAATTGAAGCCTGGAGAAAATCTCCCTTAGCACCGTCAATGGCCGGGCTGCATAATAGAACCTACTTCTTGACTGCTTCAGCGCGCACCTGTTCAGCCGCCGCTCTAGCTTGATCCATGCTGAACTGTTTCGCCTTCGCCATGGAGGACAACGAGGTCAAGAATTGCTTCATTTGCGTTTTGACCTCTTCACGTTTCTGCTGTATGTCTTGAACTGAAAATGGCTGTTGGGCCAGTTCTTGTATCTGCTGCTGTTGCGGCTGGAAGACTGCAGATGCATCAACCGCATTGGGCCCACTACCATCCGCATTAGCCAAAGACATCAACATCTTTGTTGGCGACTGCTGCAGATACGATAGATCCGGTGCCGTCTGTGTAAGCTGCATGGGCGGCCGAGCAGTACTCCAAGCTTCCTGGGCTTGTTGAATCGTTTCTATCTTAGCATTTTTCATCGGCTTCTGCTCCGGGAGGGGTTTTCGCACTTCCGCGTTAGGAGAAAGTTTAACACGTTTATGCTGACCACTTGGCATCGATTCAACCACGCCTTCTTTGGTATCTCTTGGACTTTCGGAAATCGAGGTCGAGTGCGATCGTTTCGAGTGAGCTTGATCAAGAAGTATCAAATGTCTTACAGTAAGCATTGTGATCTACCTGCAACCGCCCAGGCGCATAGATGCAACATACCAGATTGAAAGCCGGTGAGCAAAATAGCATGCTCAGGATGCTGAAGATTAGGCAGCGCTTGCGAAGGCCGATTACCTGCTCCAGCCACCTGTGTGGAGCCTTAGATTGTACCTTCCCTGTAGTTTGGTTCATAGATCCTTACCTTCCTCTGTAGATCCTCGAGGCGTGGTAGGAAGCGGGTGGTGATTGTGCAAAAATGGGCTTGCGACTATGCACGCCAATGGAGACTTTAGCTACCTGAAGCGCTTTAGTTACCCTGTACATCTCATTACCTTGGCAATGTCCTGTATGAGCCTTTGCCAGCCTTGCGAACTGGTCGAGTGTTGCTTCTCCAATGCCGTGCTCGGCCCAATTTGTGGCCATGCCACTGCCAATGGCAGTGTCCCCGGCAGCTCTTCATCCCAAAAATTCGTAATCGGAATATCCTGAGCAGATGCCAGGATGATATAGGAGTGTAGTGATTGTCGCCCCTCCAACAACTGCAAGACCTGGGTATCAACTGGTGATCCGGCATGGAGGCCAACCCGAACATTCTCTCACTCACAGACGAGGCGACGAGCAGGCCTTCGAGAAGGGCGAAGTCTAGATCAGAGGTAGACTCTCTCTGCTTGCCCTTGCCTCCAAGCAGTCCGGGCAGTTCTGTCATAGTCTGCGCGAGCGGCCTGAAAGGCCGAACCACAAGTGGTTGCTTGGAAGTTGGAGGAAGCGAGTTAATTATCATCGGAGCGACCTGGATCTGGAGCATTGCGGAGAGACACCGAATCAGATGCCATACTACCTTGAAGCAAATAGAACAGCTTCTTGCTCACGTCTGCATTCGGATGCACATTGCTGAGTTGCCTGTTCGGCCGATCGGGTTCCGCAACATCAGCATTGAAGCTTCCGGAGTAGAACAACAACTGAAGCAAGGGCTTTGTCGATCTGCTTCATACCTCAGAATGGCAGTGATGTAGCTGACTGCTAGATGCGGCCAGTCTTTTGCCAGCCGTTCTCCGCCGTCTACAGCAAGCACGCAAGACACTGTCGATGACATGGGTGCCTTGGCAGGATAGGTGCTGTGGGGCGGGTTGGCCATGACCACGGATTGTTGCTGTTCTCCTAGCACTCAAGGCAAGCCTCCGGTCTTGCATTGGGTCCAGACATTTCGCGAAGTATGCCTGCGCGGCTTTGGGTGGGTGCAAAGAAGAGAGCACGTGAAGAGGACCGGCCTGGATCAACATGGATTCGGGAGATAGCGCTTTGCCTCCCATCATTATGACAGTCGTGATCCACCCCGTCAGGTGAGTGACCACAAGCGTAGCTGTAATGGATCAGCAGGCTCGCGGCTTTCCATATCGGTTTCTTCTGCGGATCGCAATAACGGTCAACTAGTGTGGCGCATCATAGCTGGTCAACGCCGCGTCTTATGCATGGAACAGGTCAACACGGTAGATACACAGACATTCCGACTATGCAGAGGTCGCTGATTTCTAACTAGCGGAAGCCGCCGACCGGTCGATATTCCCAAACCCTGTTGCAGATCCCGCGTTTGAACCAGCTCGGCGTACGCCTGCTTGGTCATTGAACGCTTCACTCTGCTTGCCAGTTAGATACTGCAACCCTCCCGTCCAAGGCTTCTTGGGTGTAAAAAAGGGACTCAACAAGCTGACCCGCGGAGCTGCCCCGCTGGCCGCCGACTCTCCCATGCTCAGCTTGTCTGCCTTTCGTACGGAGTCGAGGATATTCTTTTCGTCGGCTCGCACGCGTCTGTCTATAGCCGAGAACTCTGTTGGCCATTGGTAACCCTGCGCTTGCAACTCCACTTGGGCAGAATACAGAGCGATTTCGTGGGAGGCCTTGAGTGCGTGATACTGCGAGATGCCAGTCGAATAGGCAATGGCTAGAGGTACTTCATGAAATTTGTGCAAGTGGATAACAAAGTCGACGCAGCTGTGGATGTGCGACAAATTCATCAGTGTTTGTTATACGTCTGCAATCGTTGAGCCGTCTGTCCGGGGGCTGCTCACTCTTCTGGGCTGGGATTGCTGCTTCTCTGCCGCAATTCTGTCCAATGTTTGCCGACAGGACCCGGTTTCGCGTGTTCTCCTAGCACGCCATCTTTCTCTACCAGGTTGATACCCTTGAATGCTTCGAAAGGATGATCCTTATAGAACGTTTGCCTGAGCTGGTCTTGCAATTCCAAGCCCTTGATCTCTGCTGGTTTCGCTGGTCGATATTTCAGCTGAGATTTGGACTTTGCAGACTTCAACTTTCTCGAGCCTTTCCAAGCGTACGGATCAGGCGAAGAGCTTGATGTAGAGGTTGATGGCTCAGGGTCTTGTCGAGGAACTCGCTTTGTCAAGGACGGTCTGACCGGCGCTACGCTCGATACAGCTGTAAACCATGTTGGCGGCTGAGGAATAAGTCCGCCTTGCAGCAGCCGCGACACGGTCTGCGGGACATTGGCACCAAGTTTACGAGGCATCGCAAGAGCGCGATGCTAGGAAATACTACAGCGGACCGGAGTATACTGTGAGTAGCAAGGAGCGAGAGTAGGGGATCCCGCGATGCGGCAAATGGGCGATCGACTACACTACTTCTAAGACAGATTGACGAATACTCGTCGTTAAAGATTATCGACTCGTCGTTACATGGCTAAAAGGATTATAATCTGCCGCTTACAGCTATATCTCGACAATCAGGAATCAATGCCAGGAGAAATTCGCTTTGTGAGAGGGTACCCTACAACACTTGCCACCCATCTATCGAACAACTCACAATTCTTACGCTGTCGAAGCTTGGAGCTGTCAAAACGCTGATAATGAAGGTATAAGCATTTGATCCATAGCTGCTATCCGTGCAAACTTACTTTCGAAGTCGGCGCCGTAATCTAAGTTCGGAAACTCATCAGTAAACCAGGCTACAAACCAATGAATAGAAGCTCCCCCTCACCCAGCAACAGTTCATCATTCCTAGCCAACCTCAACCTGTTGCCTTTCTCTGCATGGATCAGCAGCCGAGCCTCCCCATTTATCTGTGTCGAATCTCCCCGCGCATTATTGCGCTTTTGTCTGGAAGTATTCATATATCGTGTCTTGATTATTGCACAGTCACGTTAGCCCGTTCTTCGCACTTATACATCATGCAGTGTGAGTGTACCTTATTGCCTAATCGAATACCATCGACAATGCCCAGCTTTGTGAGATCGAACAGGAAGGAGCGACCTCGGCTCTGATACAAAAGACTGGTTTTAGAAGGAAAATTAGCGCATGAAGGTAGATACTGAATAATAAGTATTGCCGCATACTGCCATCTACTTACCTTCTCATGACCGCTTCATTTTCATTGATGAGTTCGCCCTTGTACTCGCCCAGATATATCCGCGCCTGGTTGGTATCTTCGCCAACATAAAGACCATACCCTTCTAGCTCACTGGGTGCGATGAAGGTACGCTGCGCGAAATGGCCGAGAGTTAGAAAGTCCTCCAGAGAGCATCCTTAATCCAGTATTCCTCACAATGGCTCTGTTATCCTGGAGCGACATAAGCCTACACTTTTTGTCGTCATGGCCAGCGCAAATCTCGATGTGGCATTCTCGGCAATGCTCGATGCATGGACACCCATTGCTCTTGTTGCCTCTAGCATCTTCGGATGCGATCTTGCAGTCTTTTCCCTCCTTAGCGCATTCACAGCCTGGGAAGCGCTCGCTGCAATCAACCGGGCAACCGCAGCCTGGCTCGCACCACGTGCCGTTCTTCCGACACGTGCAGTGTTCGGCAGAGGAATCTTCCTTGCCAGTAAAGCTATTACAAGGTTTACCTGGATGATGACACGGTGTCCAAGGGAGAACGGCTCGAGGAACCCTCATGCGCAGCTCAGCAGCCGAGAAATCACCTGCTGTATCGTCGAAGGGGTTCACATATTGGTGTCCGTGCGCTACATCTTTCTGACGAGCATCTTCGTGGTCCTTCTTCCGCTTTTTGCGCGTATGCCGATCAAGCGGATATTTGTGTGCCATCGGCACCGTCATGTTTGAGTCCGAGTCTGGGAGTTCCGGAGAGGGTAGATGTCCGCTGGACCTGCCAGACGAGCCAGTCACTGTGTATTGGGCCAATATACTCTCGTCGTCTATTGCCATTGCTATGTCAATGCAGGTTCTCTGGCTGAGATAGCTCGCCAGTATGCAGCTAGGGGTAGGGGAAGCAGCAATGGACTCGCCCACTGCGGCGAGGATAGTCGAGAGTTCCAGTTTGTCGTTATCAGTCCAGTCGGTGTATGCTACATGTTGTATCGTCTGGTCTGCCTCAGATCGCCTTTTTGCAAGCATCATACACTCCTTCCCGCAGCCGTCCGGTCTTCTATCTCTGTTCTTTCTGCGCCAGCGCGACAAGCCTGTGTTGCCGCCTGTTCCTGCGAGCGAAGACGGTGGAAGGGTCCCTTTCAGAGGATCCTCATTATCTAAAGTCGGCTGCTTGACTGCCGGTGCGTCATCTGGAGTACTTGGGCCTTAGACAGGTGATGCAGCAAGGAAGGTGTGTACTCACGATGTATCATACAACCGACACTGAGACAAATAGCGCAGACACTGTCTTTCGGTATATTGCCAAACATATCTTCCTGGTCCCCACTGGTAGGTTCTTCTTTTTCGCTTGGGATGGTGAATTGGATCTTGAGTCCGTTTATTCTCGCTTCCCTATGTACGAGATCCCTGAAATGACCTTCGTCTTCATAGCCTTCTTCGCCAAAGAAAGGCAGATAGCTCATACGACAACGCTTGTGTAGGCTTACAGTTGGTCTGCGCCAGTTTAAGCTCGTCCTTGCGCAGTAGGTGTATGGCGGTATTCGAAGATAAGGCGAAACGATAGTGTCACTTCTCGGGGGGGCCTCACCGGGTCGAAGTGTTTGCAGCGGAGTCAACGGAGGAACGGAATACTGTAATTCGTATCCAAAGGGGAAGATCTCGCCATCCCATGCTTGCTCCTTCCTGGCTGCGCGCATGGCTGCCTTTCTTACACCTCTAGAGTGGCTGCCTATGCCTGAGTCACCGCCTCTAATGAGAACATTGCGAGACGCAGAAGCTCTAGAGCGGGCTTTCTGGAGACTGAAAGCTAGCGGCGGTGCAACTCGAGGTAAAGGGGCTTTGTCTTGCTCTTCCCAGCTATATTCCGGCACCTCGGCCACGAGTGCCTCGAGCAGGTCTTCATCCAGCGACTCCATGGAATCAGTCGCGGTAAAAGAGACGCGTAAGGAGTTGTGATCGAGACATGAATACAACAAACAATATCCTGAGAGTACTCGCAGGATATAGACAATGAATACACACACAATATCCGGAGAGTACTCTCAGTATATTTAAACGCAGTCAAGAACAAATGATGTACATGTGATCAAGGAGCAATATCCTGAGAGTACTCTCGGGAACATACATAACTACAATGAAACTATCGATGTAGATCAATCAACAATATCCTGAGAGTACTCTCAGGATGTTGTCTGTTTATTCATCAAGTCATTATAACCTGAGATTACTCTCAGGATATCTCAGGATATGCTTGTTCCTCCGTTGTTTGATTCTATGCAGTGTATTTCCGTCAATTTCGACCACATAGGCATAAAAGAAGTGCAACAAGCGTGGCAATGGGTGCCCGCAGTTGTTCAGACATTCGAGGTGATCGTGATTAAGATTCAGTCAGTCGTCGGCTGCGGAACACTGTTTCCTTAAGGGCTTACCGCGTCTCTGACCGTATCACAATCCGCCGGTTGCTCTCCAGTGTCAAGGCGTGAAGGGAAATATGGCAATAATCCACGATGGACAAGGTGGAATATGAAGTATATGACTTCCAAGTCGGTATACATACCGGGCATATTCTCAGGGATCTTGGCAGGATTATACGTCTTCAATGGGCACCAAGACCAAGGCCGTCCCGGTGGAAGCCCACCACTCCGTCGGAATGGTCGAGCGCTATCACGGACCCCTGCGACGCGCCTACCAGATCATCCTTACCGAGATCCCGGGGATCAACCGCGACATGGGCCGGGAGATGGCGATCCGGCACGGTGGTATTCCCTGGCACGCTGGGATGATCTTGTTGGTGAGGAATCGGTCGGTGGGGAAGTCGGGGCGGAGGCCATGCCGCTGCTTGAGGAGTAGGTCGACCATGAGTTGGAAATTCGCCAGTAAGGACTTGTCCGGGTGGGAGGCTATTGCGTTCTTGTAAGTGGTCGCATTCCATGTGGTCAAGTTGCGGCTGTAAAACTCAGGACCTTCGAAGAAGCTTAGATTGAAAGATGAGTGACAGATGACTCCTGAAGAGCTATTGAAGTATCGCCCAGACAGAAGATATTGCAATCAGGACAACGGGAGCAATACCTAGTGCTCGCACCATGCGAGCGCTGGACAGGGGCCTGTAGATTCCTGCACACTCACCTTGCTGCCCTTGTATCTGTGCATGGCGGGTACGGAACCGGATGTTGGCCCTTTGCCATCCCCTATCATATCCGACTCTAATTGGGCCGCGTGTCCACCTCCGGATGTGTTACCGCATGCTCGTTGCACGTCAGTGTCGGCTTTCTTGTTGATCAACGGTCTGCTGATATCGCCGCGTCCAGTGATCAGGTGCGCGAGCTGGAAGAGAGTAAGGTTTCTTGGAGCCTTCCGCCAGTCCTTTCGACGGATCCCCTCTTGTGAAGGAATTGGACCACACAAAAGATAGAGGCTGCCACGTCGGCATAGGTATAGCCGTTGTTGCCATTCTTGCACATCGTACACAGGCCACCGCACGACTCAGCCGTTACCTCCACCTTTTGAAGCTCTTCTTGAGCAGCGAAAAGACACCTCGAACCGGTGGTGGCTGCAACCACCATGGTCAAGTCTGACAGTTGCCGTTGCACTGCTTTGGCATGCAGGTTCCGAGCATGCATGACGCAAACTGTTCCAGTCGCATCCGTAGGGGACGCTCTTGACAAGATGATGTGGCTGATTCCTCCTCTGCCATCTCTGTTCGTTCTCCCTGCCTCTTGCATGTACTGCCGCATGCTGCTCGGCACGTCGAAGTGCGCCGAAAAGCGCACGTCGCTCTTGTCGACCCAGTTGATAGGGTCGGTGTGGTCACCAGAAAGTCGTGCATACCCGCCTGCCATTCAGCGGCATATTTTCCCTTATATGGCATGTCCGCATGATAGGGGCGATGCTTCAATGACCCGCCGTGATATCGAGCGAGGGCGGAGTCGACTTGATATCGTCTCTTCCCCTGCCAACACTGAACAGCCACGAGCGTTACTATGGCCATCAGCCTGCCGTAGCGACCTATGTCGTCTTTCAGCTTAAATGGAGTTGCTCACAACATGATTCCGCTGCGGGACCCACCCATTCTGTTGCACTCCTGGAGCTGTTGTCTTGAGCAGACGCAGGCATGATCGTTCACGATGATGCGCCAAGGCGCAGGATATGAGGGCTACAGGGCTCATAACCCGATGAACTTCTGCAGTGAGTTGGATTGAAGCAAAGATACAAACGGCAGATAACCAGCTTAGTGTGGTACGCTTTGAGCTTGCCAAGGCTCATATAGCTGCCCTGCAGAACGTCGGCGAGGAGAGCTTTGGGCAAGCGCGGACAGGAAAAGGAGGAACGCAGAGATTCGACGGCTTTGAACACATCCTCGCGGTCGTTAGCGAGCAGGCGGCGCTGCTAATCTGCCCTGACAAGTAAGGAGCCACCATCCACAACCTCTTCGTTCCGAGGAAAGACGTTCTCGTCGAATACGCCGCTTTGTTGGAGCAGCGACGTCTTTGTCGTCGGACCAGTCGGCGACGTCAGAGCTAGCGTCAGACTCATCGCCTTCTGCGCGGCCACGGAAGGCGAATGAAGCGCGCGGTTTCTAGCATCGGTAAGTTCAGTGTCGAAGGCGTCGTCGTCCTGATCTGCCTGCCTGCGCGGCACAAGACCTGCGGGCACAATAGGATCATCAGGGTATTGAGTACCGGTAGCAGCTTGATTTGCGGACGAGCCCTCAACACGTTCAGTTGCCAGCCTTTCAAGCAATGGACGGATCCGTGGGTCGGCATTATCTGTGAACAATGACTGGATTTCTGTCTGGGCGTCCTGGATGGTGACTCGACCCAAACGGTAGCTTTGAAAAACTCTGGCAGGGGCGACCTGGTCGAAGGCGGCGGCGGTTGTCATTGAGTGGTGACGGCGCAGCTGTATAGGCAATAAGCGTTTGCGTTGCACTTGCACTCTTCATCCCGAGATGAATGACCTAAGGAACTTTCAGAAGGGATTTTTGAGGTACTAGAAGGGATCTCAAAGTTCGAAGATAGTGAGTGAAGGTGAGAGGAGGCTATCTTCCAGAAAGGTTCGAGAGTGGTCTCGAAGGGGAGACTCGTACTTCGAGAAGTAGTCGAGCCGCTCACAGTCAGACGGGAAGCCGTGACCATGTACTCATTGTTGGTCCCTTTTGTTGGTCGGAATTGTGGATGTATGGCAGGAGAGAGCTCAGGGGGAGGATACAGTGGACTCGTACCGTGGTGCGTCCGCATACTGTTCGCGTTCATAGCAAACGTGGCGGCCGAGAGGTGGTCGGCGGGTATGCACCGACCAAGGGGAGGGGCTAAGCTCAGGATATCTCAATTTGAGCATATTTATGTACTCAAAAGCCTGTATGAAGTTTGTGCCTGCGATAATGCCTACCCGGATACATGGCTCCCAACTGAGTCGCTGGCATCGTGAGGAATTGCAGAAGGCACAGACTCTAAGACTGTCTTGAGGTTTATATGCAGTACCTGGTTGACGCAATAGCATACACCTTCTATGTATTTCATTGCATGAGCAATCTACTTAAACCCGTGAAGCCCGATGTTTGCGAAAGGCCGAGGGAGACCAGGGCTATGCGGGTGGTGGTGCCTTTGAAATGTTGCCTGCATTCAGTAAGAAATGGCTGTCCTGACTATCGTGGCACGGGAACAAGCAGATGCAGCCGCCACGAGCCCGCTTTCACATGTGCTCTGTGACCGACCCAATCGAACAAGAAATACATCCCGGGTATCAGGATCCGACACGCTCTCGCAGCCTCTGGCTGGTGCATGTGCATCGGTCTTGCGTTGAGGCGAGATTATCGCAAAGTGCTCCCTGCAAAGGCGAATACTCTCTAGCTGGGAAGCCGAGCCAGGAGTGGGCTGCCAAGGTGGCACCGTCATTCGGCCCGTGATGGCTCCACCAGGTAGCGGAACTAAGCAGCAGCAACAGCATACCGGCAAAAACGCCATACAGAAGACAGCTATAGGAAATTACAAGGCGAACCCATCGTTACTCTGTGCAGGGTTCAACCAAGATGCCACCTGTATCAGCGTGGGCACGCGGAAAGGGTATTCGATAACGAACTGTGATCCCTTTGGGCGCGTGTACTGGAGGAGTGAGGATGCCCTACGATGGCTCTATCAATCAAACTGACAGATCTATCTTCCAGATGAAAGCGCCTGTTCCATCGTAGAGATGCTGTTCTGCACGAGCCTAGTCGCCCTCGTCGGAGCCGGCGATAAACCTGGCTCAAGCACCCGCAAGCTCCAGATTGTGAATACCAAGGTATGTCATTTGCTTTAGAGTTCCCTATAATTGGAAGCCTTGGCTCATTTGCTTGCCCTTTCTACGGCACCACCAATTGCTTTGTTGCACCCCGCACAACTACTATTCTGGGCGCTACTGCTCGCTACTATTGCAGAGACAATCCACGATATGCGAACTCAATTTTCCCACATCAGTACTCTCAGTCAAGCTCAATCGAAGACGCTTAGTCGTGGTTCTGGAAGAGCAGATCTACGTATACGATATTAGCAATATGAAACTGTTGCACACTATAGAGACAAGTCTGAATCCGCAAGGTGTGTAGGCAGAGTTGTTCGTAGAAAACTATATCTAAGGCATCTGACTGGTTCCTCCCGAATAGCAATCTGTACATTAGCACCATCATCAGACAACTGCTATCTGGCTTACCCATCTCCCTTACCGACGCCTTCCACACCCTTCGGCAACTCCGTACCTGCGGCAGCGCCCGTCACAAGCTCTACACAATCAGCCGGTGATGTTATCCTCTTCGACGCTCTATCTTTGAGCGTGACAAACATTGTTCAAGCACATAAGGCTGCACTGGCTTGTGTCCAGCTTAACAGTACCGGAACTTTGCTGGCTACAGCCAGCGACAAGGGCACAGTCATTCGGGTCTTTTCAGTACCTAATGGTGACAACGTGGCTCAATTCAGAAGAGGCACATATAGCGCTCGAATATTCAGTATCGCCTTCAACCCCGTCAGTTCACTGTTGGCCGTAAGCAGTGACTCTGAAACTGTGCATATCTACAAGCTTCTCGCAGAACAGAAAGAACAGGCTAAGACACCGGCAGCACAGCGTGCTGCAGCGGCTAAGAAAGCTGCGAGAGCAAGCTCAGGTAGCGGCGATGAGGACGATGATAACGACAGTCAAGTTGGGCGCTACAGCTCCGCCAGCGGGAGAGGCTCATACGATGCTTTCATCGATAGCAAGCGGAGTCAGGCTGTCAGGTGTGTCCGCTTGCTTACATGTGTCTGTCATTCAGGAAGAAACCTAATGTTTCCGATGTTAGCTCTTTGCGCACGAGATCGTTTACAATTGGACGGTCACTGGCAGGTTCGATTGGTGGCTTGTTACCGAGCAACGTTTCTTCAATCTGGGAACCACATCGTGACTTCGCATTTTTGAAACTGCCACAAGCCGGAGTAAAGAGCGTCGTCGCACTGTCTGGGACTGCTCCACAGATTATGGTACTCACGAGCGAAGGAATCTATTACTGCTATAACGTCGATCTGGAAAACGGCGGGGAGTGTGTTCTGCAGAAAAGCTACAGGTGAGATTTCGGGAACTTAATGTGCCTACCCTTATTGTATCTCGAACTGAACCGCCTGCCGTTAGCCTGCTGGAACCGGACGAGGGATCGAATCTTTCGCCTACCGACTAGGTTGGTAGCGAGGCACAATACGTGCGGCCTCAGTGTCATGTTTTCTGTGCTATGAGTCAGTGTCGGCATGCCTCGACTGCGCGAGCATGTGGTGTACTTGTCCTTTGTATCCTCTTTACGGCCTTTCGAGCTCCGTTCCACTATCAGACTGTAGAGACTCTTCCTTGCGTGGCTGTTTCTTGGAAAAATGAATCATTTGTAATCGAAATACATGGCAGCAAAGGTAGGACTCTCCGCCTCGGTTATAGCATAGGGCTAATAGCTCGACTGTAACATACATGTGGCAAACCGCTCGCATGGCGCGGAGACGATTGCCGTGAACCCCGCTGAACAACAGCCCGTATGGCAGGACGCAGCTTTCAACGCTATTGCTGATATTGACGAGCTGTTTTGTTGCCCGCGAATTCTGCCATGGCCGGAGGGTTAAGATGCTTGCTGCCTATAGCCCATCCTTTCAGCTCAGTTTAGCTCCCATTGCCAGTTGACTCCTAAACACACACTCCACTCGATACAAGGCGGGTCAGCAAGCAAGCGACGCCGTCCAACGAGCTGGAGAGTCTGATTCTTACTGCCGAAACTCGACTACAGTGTGCCCAGCGAGACGGTGCCACTTCCTGAAGTGACATAGCGCGCAGGACCGTCAGAGCGTGATCTTGCGGCACTACTAGACGACAACAGCGAGGTCGCACGCACGACTCGACACTAGTTGGGCAGCTCAGCCGTCCCAAACATGGATAGCCTGGTCAGTAGACAGAGTCCCGCCCGCATCTCTGCCTGCTTTCGCGCGGGACCTCGCGCTGAGAGCCGCAGACGAGATGGCGCACGGCCAGAGCTGATGCATGCAATTTCTACGTTGGCTGGTGCAGGACGCAGCTACTCGAGCAGCTAGACAGACTGCTGCTATCGAGCAGATTAAGCAAAAGGTCAGTCTAGTTTGTTCTTCCTGGGCGCTGTTCCACGCAAAGCGGTCACACGCGAAGCCAGCGTTGCCGCGACGTGCGTATGAGGGAATCTTCATCGAGAGTCCTACGGGAATAGCGCTGGGAGTAGGATCAATGCATCGTGTGCGGACTGACAAGTTCCCCAACGATTCATATTGGCCGCGTCATACGGGTTTGTCTGCTTCCAGAAAGATGCGCCAGTAGTGCCAGAAATCGACTTCACACAACATGTACAAGACGATGGCACGACAATCTCGACCGTCGAGCGAGTGGTCAAGGACGTCCAGGCGCCAGCATTCTACAAGCCTACAGACGAGCAATTTTTCTCCCGTGAAGACCCATCGAAACCTGACATTGCTTTCCTGAAGAATCACTTTTATCGCGAGGGGCGGTTGACCGATGATCAAGGTAAGGCTACACACGGGGATATTTAAGCAGCGCACCAAAGCAACTGGCACAGCTATCCAGAAAAGAGAGAGTCGTCATCCAGATCGCAGACTCTCTCTGGAGTGAGCCTTATGGGCACTGTTGCTACACAAGAGCTTTCCACCTTCACGGCCTCCCCCAGGCTCCGTGGTTGAAGAATGCTAATCGCGCTGACGGCTCTAAACCACGTTTGTACATTTCACAGCCATCTTCATTATCCAACGAGCCGCAGAGATCTTACGCCAAGAGCCTAACCTGCTGGAGGTAGAGGCTCCCATTACAGGTGTGTGCATTGCGGCTTACCTGTCGTTGCTATCGCTTGTGACTGATCGAACTATTTGTGCGCCCTGCAATTATAGTATGCGGAGACATCCATGGACAATATGTACAGCTTACCCAACTATCTACCATCAAGACCATGACTGACCGTATGGTTGTTTGGAATCTACAGTTTGATCTGATGAAGCTATTCGAAGTCGGTGGCAACCCAGCAGATACGCGCTACCTATTCTTGGGAGATTATGTGGACCGGGGATACTTCTCCATTGAAGTACGCTTAGACACATACTATTATACGCTTCTTGTCACAAACTCACTCTCTATGGTGTCTTTCTCAGTGTGTACTGTATATTTGGGCTCTCAAGATCTGGTATCCGGATACTCTTTTCCTGTTGCGGGGCAACCACGAATGTCGACATTTGACAGACTACTTCACCTTCAAGTTAGAGTGTGAGTATTGTGATCAGCTCAAGGCTGCAGTACAGCTTCCCCGAGACTAAGCGACTACATAACAGGCCGGCATAAATACTCAGAACGCGTGTACGATGCATGTATAGAGGCTTTCTGCTGTCTGCCGCTTGCTGCCATCATGAACAAACAGTTCCTCTGCGTTCATGGCGGTTTGTCTCCCGAACTAGTGACCTTGGATGATCTAAGGACTGTAAGCATGTGCTTAACGGCTACTTCCATTTTTGTTCAAAGCTTATATCGACTCCGGCAGGTCAATCGTTTCAGAGAACCACCCACCTCCGGTCTGATGTGCGATTTGCTGTGGGCGGACCCTTTGGAGGACTTTGGTAACGAGAGCAACGCGGAAGGGTTCATACATAATCACGTTCGAGGGTGTTCGTACTTCTTCTCCTATACGGCTGCGTGCGCCTTCCTTGAGCGAAACAACCTGTTGAGCATTATCCGTGCGCACGAAGCACAAGATGCGGGGTACGTCGTATCTACCTGGCTCCGATGATGTTCGCTGTAGTATGGATCCTGATGCTTTGCTCGCATCAGATATCGTATGTACAAGAAAACACGAACAACGGGCTTCCCATCAGTCATGACTATCTTCTCGGCACCGAACTATCTAGACGTGTACAACAATAAAGCTGCGGTTCTCAAGTATGAAAATAACGTAATGAATATTCGTCAGTTCAATTGTACACCGCATCCTTACTGGCTACCCAATTTCATGGATGTCTTCACGTGGAGTTTACCGTTTGTCGGGGAAAAGAGTGAGTTTTGTGTCTGCTGACAGCAAACTCCGGTAGCGGGCAATCTGACACATCATATATAGTTACGGACATGCTTATCGCTCTTTTGGGTATTTGTAGCAAAGAAGAACTGGAGGAGGAAGAGTTGTTAGAGGAAGAAGCCGAAGCTGCAGTTGAGCCAATCGAGGAGGAAGTCATGGGCGCAGCGACCCCAACTCCAGAGGAGATTGCTGAGCGTCGCTTGATCATTAAGAACAAGATTCTTGCGGTCGGCAAAATGTCTCGTGTCTTTGCGGTCCTCCGAGAAGAATCTGAAGCAGTTTCCGAGCTCAAGTCTGTGACTGGTGAACCGAAGTTGCCAGCTGGTACGCTAGCGAACGGCGCCGACGGCATCAAAGACAGCATCACTTCCTTTGGGGACGCACGGAAAAGTGATATCGAAAATGAGAGGTTGCCACCCGATCTCGTCGACGCCGCAGATGTTGAAGGTATGGAGGAGTTCGCGACCTCCCCTACGATGGCTCCAATGTCTCCTGGGTCGCCTACAGGTGGATCGGCTATGTCTGGTGTTATCGAGACAACGTCGAACAAAGATCTTCCACCTCTGAATACCGATCTCACCTCCTCGCCTACAATGCCCGAAACCCCACGTAGAGGCTCGGTAGGCAGTACAGGATCGCCGATGGGATCGCCCCTGTCTGGCATGACTGGTATATCGCCGAGCGGCTCTTTCAGACGAGGACATTCACGTCAATCTTCGCTCGGCACTACTTCCACTTCGCCATCCACCCGTCGCCGCTCGCTCGAAGGAACTCTGCAGATGATCAGACAGGCTATGGATGCCAAAGATCAGGTCCTTGAAGATTTGGCAGACGGAGTGGCGAATGCTGCGGATGATGTGGCTCCCGGAAGCCCTGGCCGAAGAAGCAGCCTTTCACGTTCACCGTCGCTACATTGAGACTTTGGTACATTCTAGGGCGACTGGAACCCCGTGTCTGACGGACGAGTAGCCTCAGTACACCTCTCCACTCGTCAACGCCATGTCGTTGTGCTGGTTTCCTCAGCCAAACTGGACCGATGGATGGACGAGAGGGGCGTATTTCTACCAAAAGCGAAACGGCAGCTCGTATACATAGCGACTTCTTTTGCTCTGTATCTATATCATACCCACGTTTAACCAGTCGTTCCCTTACAAATGCTATGGTAGTCTCACCTACTTTCTTTCCGGCGCCTGCGTTTGCATTCCTCGGCCGGGCTGTTGTCTGCGGCATAACCCTTACGAGTGTATGCACGCTGGAGAAGGTCATTAGTGTGTGATGCCTGGGGCCTGTGCGATTGTCGCGGGATTGCTGCCGCATTGCTACTTCTGCGACTTGCCCGGTTGTCGTTCTCTTTGCCCACAATCAAGGCACGTGCTTTCAACGCTTGGCCCTTTGCTTTCACCTCTTCTACGAACCTTTTCAGCGAAACGACAGAGTCTGGTCTGGTCTGTCGAACCATGAATCCTGCCAACGGTCCTGCTGCATCTACGACACTGCCGAGACTAGACGTCCCTTCGACGCAGGGCGCCCAGAGGTATCCAACAAGCGTGCCTTCTTGGGCACGCCCAAAATCACCTTCAGCTTCCATACGCTCACGCAGCTCTCGAAGTGGGAGCCCGGCAACTATTGGCAATCATGCCCATGAATTGCTTGACGAAAATACGGAAGAAGACGTTCTTGCGCTGTCTGCGGGTTGCCAGCCTGATGAAGTCTACAAACTCAGCATGCCCGCATGGAGGTACCAGATACGCAAGATTCTGGTGAAAGGCGTAGAATGGGAAAGTCCAATTCTTTCCAAGATACAAGTGGGTTCTCTCTTATGCACAGCTAGACCTGGCAAACTGATTTACAGAGCTTCTCCAATGCTCGATCACGCGTATGTATTCCGATAACTACCCACAAAGCACAAAACAAGAGCCGCGTTTCTCGATACTTATTTCATATGGTCTTCAATTCTGGGGACACAGTGCGAGGCAGTCTATTCATCAAATAGAACCGAAAGTGCTGAACCTTCCACGCCTTTACAGTGCCGCTTTCATGATAGGCCTACCTATCTTTTTTTGGTTCGGCTACGCTCAATCTGCCAGAGGGTAATTTTCGGCCTTGGTAAAGCACACCCATTGGCCTGAAATATTGTGCACACACAGACTCGTCAATATCCTAGCTTTCGGTGTATATAGCTCGTCAGTCATAAAGGTATGTTGGAAGGGAAGTTTGCGATATACACAATCAAGCATTCGTTTGCTGACTATTCTCTTGTTACACATAGGACTTGGCATGTGTGCCTCGTCCCTATACGCCTCCTGTCGAGCGGCTCTCTATTTCCTCGCATGGACTCGAGTATGGCTTCCCTTCCACGCACTCTACCAATGCCGTATCCGTCAGTCTCTATTTCGCTCAGCTTTACTTGCAAAACACTAGCGGTCACGAATCTCTGCTTCAAAGCGGCATTATCATCGGGCTATGCGCCCTGTACGGGGTGTCAGTGGTCGCTGGCAGTAGGTACAGGATCTATCTTAGTCAGACCGCTACTGATTGAAATGCTCGATTAGGGATATATTGCGGAATGCACAGCATGACAGGTAAGTGCTTCGTTGCGAAGTAAATGAAAGGCTGAACTGACTTTTCATTCCAGATTGCGTCGCCGGAACGGTGCTGGGCGCAGCAATTTGGTATGCTAATGTACTATTTACACCATTCTACGAGAGCTTTTTGGAAAAGAGCGGCTCGGCAGGTAAGTCATTATTTTACAGTTCGTAAAGGTGGAGTGCTGCTGCTGATGTCGCTTGCAGCTCCCACTTTGATTGTTCCCTTGTGTCTCGCTCTGGTTTTCATCCATCCGGAGCCCGTTGACGATTGCCCATGCTTTGAAGATGCGATTGCCTTCATTGCTGTCGCATGCGGCATTGCCCTCGGTCGGTGGTACAATGTATACATGAGCCAGTTAACGGTGGCTACGACAGGTACTTTTACGCTGGATGCAAACGCCCGGCATCTTCTTTTAACCTGGACGATTTGCATGATGGCAAAGCTCGTGATTGGGATATCCCTCATCCTCTCCTGGCGCATCGTTGCCAAACGAGCTCTGCATATATTATTACCTCCAGCATTCAACTTGTTTCGCCCAATCATCGATTTGCCCCGCCGACATTATCAGCGAGCTAGGTTAGTAGTTTTACTTGCGCTCGACCGGGTACTGCCCCTGGCTGACAAAGCCTCTCATTGTATTGCAGCGGGTATCGTGAAGTGGAAAAAAGCAATCCAATTCATGCTGTACCGTCGGTGCTGGATCTTACTTCGCTAGGGTCCCCAACTCTAGAGGTCCCCTCACTCTTTAATGATCAGACCGAACTTTCAGCGAGCCCATCCCCGTCAACCCCAAATTTCCCGGATCACACAGCGAATAACCTGCATGTTGTCGGAACGGCCAGTATCAAACCCAACAGTGAAGCATGGAAGCAAGGGCGGAAGAATGGTCCACCCGTCAAAGATTTGCATCCTATCCACTACGACATCGATGTCTTGACCAAGGTTGGGGTATATGCAGGCATCGGTTACATAGCAACGTGGGTCGCGTCGATGGCAGGTTTGGAAGTACCGGATCTAACTTTGCTCTGACCCTCTTTAGATGCTCCATTCCGCTATTCTTCCGGTACATTGGTTTGGACAGCTGAGCCCACGCTCAAAAAAGGGCCTTGCAAGAACTCATTGGTAGTAACACAGTATCCAGTTGTAGTATCCGTAATGTACATATTAGTTTTGCTCTTTCCATACAGGGAAGGTTGATGGCTGCTCATACTAGTGTTTCGTCCAGCCTGACTATTTACCGTTTTGGCGATTCTGTAACTGTGATGGTATGCCCAACTCCAGGCCCCCCATTCAGGAACGACTCAAACTCATGATGCGACTGTTTTGAAGCGTTAACTTTCCTTTGACTTGCTGAGACCCTTCGATCCAAGGCGGCGCTACCTGCTGGCTTAGCGGAACCCACCGGAGCCGAAAGGTGTGACGATTTGCCCGCGCCGTTTCGCAATGGTAGATCGACATCACTGTCATTGTGCCGGAGGCGCATCGCACTCTCCTCAAGCGCGTCGCCTCCCTTCCGGACTGCTTCCCACTCTATTCGTCCGTAAACCCAGATCCAACGGCGCAGAACCTCAAGCGCTTGAAGTAAGAAGATTCCGAGATCGATTTCGTGTATCGAATGTAAATGAGGTGAGAGCCTCAATGACCACGTAAACCGCAAGACCAGGTCAAGCGGTACTACTAGATAGTAGATCGTTTCGTCCGGAAAGAGCGTAGTCCTCCGCAACCAGGTGCCTCCTTTCGGTGTTTCGATGTATGGGAACCGGCGCGTGAAAACTGGACTGAGAAGGTGTAGGCCCCAATCATTGGTCACATCCCACCAGAAAGAGTAGAGTGAATTGACGAGCACGCTGAAAAGCCAGAGTTTGAAGAGGGTCATTGAGGAAACCCAAGTTGTGGCTGACAGTTGCTTGTCCGCTACGGTAGCTTCGTGCGGGTGATTGTATGGGTCCCGCCCGTTCTGCAATGCTGACAGGATGATGACAGGGAAGGCTGTAGAATATTTAAGGGCGTTGTACAAAGCTCGCGTTCGTGGAGAGGCGGGGGTGGATGCTGCCGAGGCTGGTGCGACAAATATGGAAGGCTGATGGCGGTGCTGGTGAGAACCTAGTCCCATAGGTGCAGAGACTGCGCGGCCATTGCCGGGTAGCTGAAGAGTTGATGTGCCAGAAGAATATGAGGCTGGAAGGGATGGCGATATTGCGGGTGCCGTGAAGTATTCAGCGATGCATTGTCGAAAGCGAAATAGGTAAGGTAGAGCTGTAATGATGGGTACTCCGAGATTTCTATATTGCTCGACGAGGCCGTCGTCTTCTCCCCGTGTGATAAAGAGAACGATACATATACACACCCAGAAGTCTGCTAGAACTCTTGAGAAGGATGTAAGGACATCTGCAAGAATGACATCGCAGAAGGGTACCGGGCGGAAGATGCTGTCTGTAACTGTTCTTTTTAGGGATCTGAGGGAAGCAACATGTTCAATCAGCATCTGCTTCAATGTGTAAAGCCTGTCTGAAAGGACTTCTAGACACGCGAAAAGCGTGACCCGCACCTGATCAACAGCATCCGCTCTGGCTTTTTCAAACGATCCGCCGGCAGGAAGAGCAGCGCAGCAGCAAGCAAGAGCGACATTGCCGCGACCATCTTCCCTACTGCGGACTGCCCATCGCCACCGGCTATCAGCTGGAAGCCCAGGACCCAGCAGAGGCCAGTCCAACCTGCGAGGCAAGCGGCAAGCTGGTAGACTGGCGGATAGAGCGTTGATGGGTGGATGTGCTCGTTCGGACTTGAGGGGCTCCGGATGTCGAGTACGACCGCAGTGTCAATGCCCATCAAATGCAGGACATGCAGATTGAGCGCCCAGCAAACGCCCGCCAGCGAAACGAGAACGAGGATCCGAAAAGGCAACGGAAAGCTGGCGGAAAGCGATTTCGAAACGCTCGAAAGCGCTACGAGCGCGTCGAACTCATCGCTCCCGCCTTCTGACATGGTGCTGTTCGATGGGTGGGCTTGGTCTTGATACCATCGCAGGTTGGCGGCTTGTAGGAGGTCAAGGAAGAAAGCTGCGTACTGCGGCGCGTAGAGAAAAACACAGACGCGCGAAGCCACTTCTATTTGAAAGCAATAAGCAGGCAATAGGAAGGTGTAAACACCGACGACCCATCTCGTTACGACCACGATCCCGCACGTCTCGGGAAAGCTGTTATGACTTTTGCTCCGATGACTGCAGCCTTTACAACTGCCTACTACAAGATCGACAGTGCGATTACGCTAACGGAACAACGAAGCGTGTCGATATAGCTTGAATTATTTATCAGTATTCCGACCCAGGTATCTGTAACGCTTGTGCATAGTGGAACATAGGCTGGATACAGTGCTTCAGGACAGGTTGGGCCACGTTCACTGCTCGAAATAAAAGTCAGCCCGCCTGAGCATCCAGCTTCACGCTGTAAACATAACAGCTTACTTGAGACCAGTGAATACGACACCTTTGAAACACCTTCTCGTTGTACCAGTCGATAGAGCTGATGTGCGACTGAAAACATGGGCTGTGTTAGCACATAAGGCAAAGTACGGATAACCCAATGCTCGAGACTGACCAGCTGTAGGATATGCCATTTCCTGATACCAACGATGTTGATATGTCGCTAGTCGGATGATAGCATTCAAGGATTTTTGCACGTCTCCTTCATCCACATAGTACTCTAACAATTTCTGCCAGACTTTGGCCGGGAAGCGGGACGTTCCGCTCGCAGCCGTCTGTTCTATACATCTTTGATACGCGTCTTTTGCCTCTTCTCGATGATGTAGACGCTGTGCCAGGTCACCCAAGATTTCCCATTCAGTTGGCGTCTTGCGGTATGGCAGATGTTGGGACTTGAAATGCGCAATCTCAGACCGCCAGATCGTATAGACTCGCAGATCCTGGTGAAGAAGCAGCAAATACGTCAGAAATGTCGATGGGAGAGCGCGATACGGCTAGTCTCACCTCATATAGCACCATGAACAGATTGTCCAGCCACCGCTCGCAGAGACGTTTGTCCACCAGAGACGGCCGCGATGCAGGTTGCTTGTGGTTGTCTTGTGAAGAGGTCTGATCTCCCGCAAGCTCGTCGTGAGCTGCTTCCTGGGCACCGACCTCCTTGGCGATGTTATCCTCTTGTCCATCTTGTGCCTGCTTCTGGTGTGTCGTAGCTGGCTTGTCCACTCCCGGTGCGGGACCATCCATAGTACTCTGATGGACTCCATCGTCCAAAACCGCGACTTGCTGAGCCTCTTTCTTCTCTGGGGATGTCTCCTCGTCCTCATCGCTATGCTCGGAAATTCTGATTTCGGGTATGGGTGAAGCTGGAGGTTCTGGAGATCGGAGTGACTGCTTTTGCGAATCTTCAGCAGGCGAAATCGATCCGTTCGTTGGCGTGCGCTTTTTGGACAGCGCAGTGGCTCCTGGGGACGCTGGGTGATTGTCTTGTTTTACTAACGCCCGCAGTGCGCGTGTGCTAGCGTTGTCGTCCGCTCCAGTTTCGTCTATGTCATCTGAGCCTGGTTCTTCGCTTCCGGGCAGCGCGCCTCCTTCTTGAAGCTGCTTCTGCATTCTGTATTCTTCCTCCATGACGAACACTTCCGATCGCGTCCGAAGCAATTCATCCCAGCCGACTTGCGCAACAATCTGCGTGAGAAGATCATACGCCTTCTTCCACGTTCCTTTTAGATTTGGGGCCGGCAGCCGTAGGAGGGCGATGTCCGCTTGATCATGCTCATTACTGTTCGAATCGCTGCTCGAATCCCCAGGAAGAATACCCGATTCGATAATGAATTGCTTGACTGGTAAATGCGTTCTTGATGGCGTAGGCATTCGGTGCATGTCTCGTTCGTTGTAAGTAAACATAGGACAAGAATTCAGCGCAAGTAGCGCAGCATCATAGTCCTTTAGCTCGATATTGACTTCAGTCAACTTCGACCAGGTAATGAATTCTGATGGTGCGCAATTGACGGCTTGTCTCGCCAACTTGAAAGCCCAATCTGACTTATGCTAGGTGCGCCACGCCGAATTCAGCTGGTGATGAAATGTTACTATTGTTGTTACATACCTTTCTCCGCAGCAGGTCTGCCTGGACGTGAAGAAGCGGGTATGATTGTGGATGATCTTGTATGGCTCGATGCAAAACCTGAATAGCCTTGACTTCTTCATCTATGGTATACGCAGGTATTAGTCAGGGTACGACGCATTAGCACAGTAGACCTTACCCATCCCGATATAAGCGCCTGCTAACAGGCTAGCGATCTCGCCATCTCGGATTAATAGCTTCTCGAACAAGTTGACGGCCGGGCCGTATCTATACAACTTAGGGGTCAGACTAGCTTGCGCCATCGGTTGACTTAGGGGCTCGTACCTTCCTGAGTCGCCGAAATACTTCATCACTCCTGACATCAGGTGATTCGACACGTTTGTGGCGACTTGTATCTCAGGCTCGGAACCGAGCGACCACCCTGCAGAAGCATTATCATGAGCAAGATGCCGACGTGCAGAATGGCGATGGCAAACCTTTCGCATAACAAGACTCTGCAGCCGAGATAAAGCGAACTTCGTCCTCCAATGTCTTGATGGGATCCAGCTTTCTGTAGCCTGCGATTTTGTAATTTGGATCGTCTGCGTACAGTATAGAGCGTAATGTGCTCGTCAAATAGACTTCTGTCCAAATGGTTGGAGAAGGAGCATGCCGTTCTCCTCGAGAGTCTACGATATATGCTTCGACGCCCCCGGGAATCTTCACTTCGACGCGTACATCAACTCGCGAAAAGGCATTATATGCACTGTTGTAACTATGCGCATCAGTCTGGTCTGTGATACTAAAGGCAGTTCCTTCCTTACCAATACACTCCGTGCTTCACTTTCCATTCGCTTCTGCTCTTGCCGCCGAACCAGCCAGGTGTTTCTTCTATAGAATAGGTGAGTGAATTGATGTAAGCTGCCAGTGACGCTGAGGAGCTAGCGTCTACGCCCGAGACGTAGTGGTAGGAGCCAATCTGCCGAAACAACAGCAAATCAACACACGAAATCATCCCCTCCTACAGCCCTTCAAGCTTACGTCCTTGCCGCCATTGCGTCCTGTTGTCTTTGTTACATGGCACAAGTCTGGAGGGCCCAGTTCGCGAAAGGTAGCTAGAAAACCAGACAGGACGGAAGGCCTTGTAAGGCATAGTTATCTCATAGTCAAGTATGCACGTGTGTACGCACGTAGAGCTTCAGTTCTTGCGAGTATCGATTCGCCGAGATCGACCTGCGCACACGTAGCCACCGCTTAGAATCAGCATGAACTAGGGTCACCACAAGACCAGAACCTTGCTCCAGCTATTTGCATCAAGCATCTCACCTCAAAGAATTCGGGGACATCCTTCAAGCAGTCCGACGACATGCTCAGCAGTCAATGCCGCCGAGGGCCTGACTTGGAGCTTTCTTGACGGAACAATACGCGCCCCAAGAGGTGCCACGGCTTCGGATCCGGCGGTCTCTACCTGTCCAGCTAGGCTCCGCGGTCTTTCGAGCTCTCCGTCCCGCCTTAGCTCTCAATGTAGCGTTTTTGTCGGGCTAACTACTGTCCTTGGTTGTCCTGACGCTAAGTTCCCGTGGGCTTCGCCGGATGAACGCAGGTCACATGTGGCAAAACAGCAGTTGGAGAATGCGGGATGCTCTGCAAGCTGTCGAAGTACCCATGTACCGTCTCTTGGAGATACTGGCGGACCGTACATGGGTCCACACTACGGTACAATGACGACTGGGACAATGACACTGCCAACCTACTCAGACAGATCCCCAGCCATAATGGAATACACAAGGAAGCCAAAGCAGTATGGCGGAATGACCCTGAAAACGTTGGCAACCGTCAAACTCTTAGCCCATCTGCGCGCTTGCGAAGCGGCGGCTTCCTGCATTTCTTGCCGTTGCCTTCGGGTCCTGGTCCATAATCTGACTTTACGATGCGATCTGTGCTCAGACTCGAGATTTTTCTGCTGCTTAGGTTGCTTAGGTAGGTTGTCGAAAACTGATGTTCCTCCTAAGGCCGGGTGCTCTGCAAGGGTTTCCAAAAGCGATGTCGCTGTTTTTGTACTGGCCGCTGCCTCCTTGATTGATTTCCGTTGATTGGCTGACTTGTTCAGTTGCGACCGCGACAAGACTGCATGTTCAGCAGCTTTCCCAATCTGGTCGCTCGTGGCGGTACTGAAGCCGAGCAGCGGCAAAAGCCCATCGCGCTTATAGGATTCTCGGAGCAGGGCAATCACTGATGGAGGCTTAGAAAGTCGTGTCTGATCGGCATCATACATGATAGACGGGTCTTTAAGTGGATGCTTGGGAGCTTGAGCTGGGCGGGGCGGATGTAACGGCAAGCGATGTTCGTGCATCGTTAGTCTTGAATGCTTGCTGCGGTGTGACAGAAGGGTGACAGGTTTCGAAGGCTGAGAAGGCGATTTGGGCATCGGCGTTATAGCATCCTGAATTGACACTTCATTTTTACTTTCTACCCGCGCGTGCTCTCCTGAATGTCGTTTATTTCGTCTCGACCATTCCTCCAGGCCGTTCCAAACAACGGTCCTTGCTCTATCGAAGGGTCGCCCGACAAGCCCGTACCCGATACCAGCAAAGATACCGGTCATGACAATGACCACAGCTTGGACGACCCTCCCCGTCCATCCGCGAGGTACGAGGTCGTTTTCAAGCATTGCATCGAGATCGATGCTGAAGCCCATTGCCTGCGTGTGCTTCTTGAGATTGGCTTGAAATCGATCCACAGCCTTACCCGCCCGCTTAGCCAGTGAACGCGAGAGTTCAAAGATAGAAAAGAATACCGCAAATCCTAGTGAATCCCGAAGAAGGGTAAATTGGAAGAGGGATCCGGTCGACCGGAACCAATACAGAATGAAGCGGAAGGGAGATTCCTTGAAAGGAATGGTTGTGGTGAGCCACTTCGGAAACAGAGCTTCTACTGCAACATGCCTCCAGCCTTTCCATTCTACATTCTTTGGATTAGCAGACCGTGCTGCGAGAACCGCTCGAACATTGTCCAAGGGTGAGGATATCAGGGATTGAGCTGCCCCTGCCGTTGCTCCCGATATAAAGGGGATGTAATACGGATTGATGGGATCTGTGGGAAAGTATTTCAATGCAGCTTCCGTTATTGTGTATGTAGTGAACAGAGTAAAGCCAACGATAGAATTGGCAAGAAGTGGAGGAAAGGCTTCACGAAAGAAGAAAGACCACTTCGTACAATACGTCAGTCTATGTTGTGGCCTCTCAAACTTGACCAGAGTCACCCACCCCTTGCTTGCTGATCAGACTGCGCAGAAAGCCCGCGTTCACAGAGCTGTGGCCTTGGGCTGCCGAGATTTCGGTGAAAGCTGTCCATGCAGATATGCGTGTCGGCCTGAAAAGCTTGACCGGACGCTATATGAAGCATGATGGTGCGTAAAGTCAGCGAGTGAAAACTGCATGGATCTGTACAAGTCTTGCGCACTTTGCTGCATGATCGGCAAGGAGCGTCAGCCTTGCTAAGACGGTAGGCTGTTCGTAGGGCTTACAAGTAGAAAGCTAAGGTTCCAGTAAGGGATCTGGCCAGAGCCGACTTTGCGCCTTGGCCCGTCGGCGCAGTGGTGTTCGCAGCGACATCACCGCTCGAGGAGCCAGATTTCCCAGGAGAGAACCCCGGCGATAGAGCCACCGTGCCCACGTCACCGCTCATTGGCTTTCTGTGCAATGCTAGGGTTGCGGTGGTCTGTCATTGCAGGCGCACATAAATAAGCTGGAATTGATCCGCGAAAGAGCTGTGTGTCTGGCATAGCCAAATCTTGACTTGGCCTAGTCCCTAGCTACAAGCGGCACGTGCTATCTGTGTTACAAGCGCGCAGCTACCGCACGATACCACACAACGGAAGGGAATGAAACCGAGGGAGGGAGATTACAATGTCCTTTAACAATGTTCTACGTGGGAAGGTAAGCAAGTTGGGTCTGCCGAGCCGGCTTCCGGATTACACTAGTTTCATTAGCTAGCAAACCCGCTTCCCGAGCTGCTGTCCGCTTCGTTAGCTTTCGGGTCAAATCCTTGTCTGGGTATCGCTATGTTGTCGCACATCCGGGCGAGACGCTTTCTGCTCGTCTCTTGCAATCTGGCTCATAGTAGAGTCTGGCCGGCGCGTAGTGATCTGCAGCGACAGTTTCCTGGGTTCTCTAGAGGTATCTGTGTGCATGTTCATAGTCCAAGGGAGTATTGAATAGCGAAACATCGCTTTGCTACATACTTCTGTATGTCACTGGGCTATTCAGGGGGCTTCTGTTTTTTCTTCTTGTTTCGGCCAGACTTGGCCCTCACTGTCCGGCTGAGTATGAGGTAATCAGGCTTCTCTTCTTCACCTGAGTAGTCGAATTTGGATGGACAGATCTCATCAGGCTCGTAATTCAGGTGTCTGTAAAACTTTCGGGCTTCGGTATTGGCTGGTTCACAGGCGAAGTCAAAGGATTAAGCTTGTCTCAACCAGGTAAGGAGTACACTAACATTCGAAGACAGTCAACATAACCTTCTGCAGGCCAAAGGAGCGTGCAAGCGTCTCTAAACATCGCATGAGAAGGCGACCTAGGCCAATCCCGCATAGAGTCTGATCTACCTGGACCTCATAACTAGAGCAATATCATCAATATCCCCTCGCGTTCGCATGAACGGCAGCGCGACTGACCAGTATACCACTGCAATTTGTTCATCGTCATTCGCGGTGTCCTCCGTATCGAACCGAAAAGATGTGAAGCCCCAAATTTGCGAGTCGGCTGGGTTTTGAATCAATATGAACCTGCTCTCTTCGTCGAAGAGCTCCTGTTTCTTCTCGTCAGGATGGTATCCACCCTTGGATTGCAAGTACCTGCCAAGACGAAGGTTAAACGAAAGGCCGCCGAATAGTTCACAATGTCATCACTCCTCACTTCTCTCTCATATTTTCTTCGAAAAGGTGGAATATAGCATCCTTCGAGTTAGGCGGCAGAGCAGTCGCCGTCTGAACAGAGAGAGTCGCTTTCCTGACAGGTCACCGTTAGGACACCTCTGCATTCGCAACAGCCCATTGCGTATTCGTGGACATGCCTATGGTTGGACAGCAGAATGCAAAGCGTCGAGTCGCTACTGCTCTCACTTCCATCGTGAGGCTGCACAAGCTTTGCGAGGTAATCCTCCGTCTCCAGCGTCTTGAGGAGCTCGTTGTCTGTCGACTGAGAAGCATTATGCGCGAATCGAGTAAACACCGGCATCAGCGCGCATAGCTTCGCTCATCAGGTGTGCTGGCTCACACCGCGCGCGGCTTCGAGGCGCGGCTTCTGTATCATGTTAGCAAGTGATGAGTCGAGGAGCAATAGCCTGGTCAATCTGGTTGGGAAAGACACATGCTCGTGATTGTGCTTCCTGAATGATGATCGAGGCTGTATCTTTCACTTTCGCTCATAGATGGACGAATGCTGCAGTACTAAATAGCTGCAAGACAGGTGGCAGTCATGGCGCAGATAGGAGAAGGTGGAGCTATGGCTCAGATCACCGGAGAGAGCTCGGAGGGCACGCTGTGGTCGCGCATACTGGCATCAACAGACCGCAACAGCGCACGAGGTCCAGGAGCGACTGGCCGCGCCGGGTCAAGCAGGCGCATTGTAGTGTTGGGTATGATCCTCGTTGATCATGCAATGGGTACCTTGCTCTGCTGATGGCGAAGTGTGTGTTCTCTGTTCAGGCAATCATCACTCTGGCAAGTCTACCGTGATCAAAGCAATTGCAAGGTCAGACAGCAGTCATAGACCAGGCGGCAGTACAAGCAGTAGAAGAGATAAAGGCAAGGCTGTAGCGAAGCATGAAGGTGATAGCCCCGATCTAGGCATCAACTTTGAATACATCGACATCGCAGACGACGGCGAAAGCGGCGAAGGTGTGTGTTTCGCCCTCGTGACCTAACGCGTATATCCCAGTGGAAGTTGACCACGAAACTGCCAATCCCTCGGGACCTGTACTCCACTGTGAAACATCGCGTGTAGATGCATCCTCAAGGCTCTCAGTGTACCAGGTACCACCTATGGACAATGCATTACATACTACTTTGCTGCCACTCGCATTAACGCCAGAATCTCTCCTCGATTCATTGGTAATAATAGTCCTGGACTGGGAGAAGCCTTGGACATTCATACGCGATCTGAAAGGTTGGTTCGAAGCATTGAGTCAAGTTGTTGCCGACATCGAAAATGGCACGGGCGAAGTTTCTCACGATCCGCAACGACGGAAAGGTAAAGACGTTGTGGAAGAAGCTCGGGAATTATGTGCGTTCACCGTTGTTTGTTGATAATACGTCCGGCTTGGCTTACGATGCTTTGCGTGCGCGAAGTGGAAGCCTATGTGCGTAGCTACCATGAGCCGAAGCCGAAAGATACTTCATCAGTCACTGCATCGGCCGTACATCCACTAGCTACCGCTACCGATAGCCGGTCCCCATTACCCGCAGGTACATTGCAGGTCAACTTGGGATGCAACATCGTAGTAGTCTGTAACAAGGTACGCCTAGATTCGTAAACATGAAAATTCTGCGTTGACGCGTAAATTTGTCTTCAGTCGGATTGTATACAAGCCCTAGAACGGGGCGCTCAACTGAATGAAGAAACTATCGAGTACATTCAACAAGCATTGCGGACGATCTGTCTCCAGTGTGGGTTAGTATTCGCCTGTGGTGAAGGCGCATCTACTGATCTACCTTTTCCTGTAGATGGGGCAGCTTTGTTCTTCACCTCACAATATCATCCTTCAACATTAGCTCGCCTTCGCGCTTATGTGCTACATCGTATACAATCCATGACCTCATTACAAGCCTCACATGGCTCTACCCAGTCGGACCCAGATGAAACCACGACTGCCGCAGCTTTAGTGGGGAGCACCTCGAGGCACCCTTTCCCTTATCGAGCCAATGCTGTAGATCGAGAGCAAATTTGTATACCGACTGGCTGGGACTCGTTCGGCAAGATCCGTGTCTTACGCGAAGGCTTCGACTGTATTGCGACAGCAAGAGGGTGGCAGCTTGACTTAGGCGCAAAGATTGAAGATGACGACAATGAGAGCAAGCCTGCTACGTCAACAGTATCAACTTACGAAGGCATAGTGATAGATGTAGAATTGCTGCGGAACCCTTACGCCAACACAGGAGGTTACATGGAGGTTCAGAATGAGCAGGATTTCTTACGCGCGCATCACGATATGCTGGCCCGTGAAGCGGCCAAAGCGCGCCATCAACATCAACAAGCTGTAGCAGCAGGGAAAGGGCCACCTGGAACTTCAACACCGGACATTACCGATGTAGCGAAGAAATTCTTCGGATCTGTGGGCGTTGTAGGACCTATGGCCAGCAGCGGGCTTTCCCTACCTACTGTTGAGAAGGCGCTAGAAAGAGAAACCACCCCCGCCTTTGCTGATACTGGTAATACGCGAAGAGGTACCGTTGATAGGAGGGTGAGGGCAATGCAAGGGACTGATATTGTGCTCCCGCTGATATTGACTCCACGAACAGGAACCTGGGCGACCGCCTTCGTCATCATCCAATGGACACGTGCTTTCACCACCTCTGCCTAACCATTCCACATCGCCGCCCTTACCCAACTCGCCCACACCTTCGAGCGGTGGAACCCAGAACGAAGTGCTGGCAAATTTCTTCCAGAGCTTACTTGCTGATAGAAAAGACAGAGTCGGCAAGGGAAGCAACGGCCCTACCAGCGCTGGCGGCGCTCCCAATCGCAATAGTGTAGATCTCAGTAAAAGCACCGGCCGTCGCACTTGAGAAGACTAGAGGCCCAACACGTGGTAGATTGCAAGAGCAGTTCTGAGAAAATGGTGTAGGACAATCAGAACATTGATAGTAGCGGGTACTCACTATCAGCTTGGTACCACCCGTACGCCGTTGCCAGAACATCGAATGGTTGTCTCTCATTTGGCTCGCTTGCACATGATAACATCGTAATGATACAACAACAGGAACGAATCAATAAGCTTGCCACGGGCCGGGAAGAACGCAACTTCCACTACTCCGCATACTCCAATATCCTTCTATGCTCTCCTTATGTCCACCACGCCTTGAATATCAGATCCATCTTCGGCCTCTTCTTTCTGCCCAGTCTGTTTGAGAAAGTCCCTCCAACCGCGCTCAAATATCTGTCTGAGCTCCTCTTCATCCTCTCTCTCTGAACGTAGGGACTCCGGAGTTCTCGGTTTCTCCTTCAATTTAAGCCACTTTGGAAGGAAATCACTGGTTGCTACGGATTGCGCGAAAGGCTGCATTATTTGGTGTCTTAGTTCATGCATGAAGGTCGGGATCTATGAAGCAAAGGGTGATGAGACGTAAACATCGACTAGCGGTCTAGCATCTACACTTACATCGGTTGCACCAAGATATTGGCTCAGGAAGAACACTCCGCCAGCTGTGCTTCCTACGGTTATCGCCGTAGCCAACACAAAAGCTTTGAGAGCATCTAGAGCTGCGTTAAATTTGTCTTCGGGGGCTGGTTCTGGAATAGCTGCTTCTTCGGCAACAACAACGCCACCCAAGAGTCTCGGTGTAGGGAGTTCCTTTTTCCATGGCGCATGCTGATTAGCAACAAAATTCAGCGGTGCTGCTGGAGCAGGTGTTATCTGAAATAAGTGTCGCAGCCGAGAGGAAGATTTTCTAGCAGGTGCCGAAACACCAGGTATACGCTTGACAAATGCGAGAGGCGGCGCAGTCGGTCTCGCGCTGGTAGACATCCCGGGTACAGGTGACGGTGTCGAGGGTGCTTTGGGCCCCACGGTCGGGGGCTTCCTTATCATTCGCGAGCCTGTTGCGCCTGTCAGCAGAAGCGTCACTCCGACAGACCCTAGGAATATGAGGGTTGCCTTCTTTTGCCAGTCGAACTTTGGTGGATCATCTTCGACCTTCGAGCCTGGAATTGCTGCAGCTGGTGAGGGCAGCTTCCTGTCGCCATTCTGTGACATCTGAACTTGTGCGGTGGTCAGCACATTCCGAAGGAAAGCTACCGCAATGCCGAGCACGAAGCCATGCAGACAGACAGGCGATCGAGTGTATGTGGCCAAATCTTCTACAGGCTTGCACACCACTTCTTGCTGTGTCCGAACTCTCCGTATTCCAGGGCAGCAACATGGCTGTCGAAGAGCCCGGCCTCGCTACTCCTGCAGCTGGCGTCCCTGCATCACGGCCAGCGAAGAAAGCGAGACAGGCTGACAAGGCTTCGAAAGACCGCAGGCTCTTCACGCCTTTTCGAGCGCTGGGCGTAATCTCGAATCATGTCCCGCTGGCATTGCAGACCAGAAGCGCGAAGAACGTAGACAAGCCAGTCGTCAACGTTGTCACATCGCTGGGCAAATCATGGGCCATGTGGGATGCAGCAGGCAGCCTGAGACTTCTCTTCGTTGGTGCGTGATCGGCAGTATAAGCAGGAGGTCGAAGACGGCAGTGCTCGAGGCCTTGCAGGAGGATTAGCTTTGCTGACTTTCCTGCCAAATGCTTCATCTTCATTAGGTCCGGAAACTCCCGTCAATATCACATCTCTAGTCGTGCAGGGCAATTCGGTTTTCGCCGCTGCAGGAAATTTTGTCTACGAATACGTGCGTGGCAAGCAAGTGTCGAGCATCAGCTCTATAGACGATTCTGAGGCTTCGGCCGCGAGCACCTCGTCCTCCTCTGCGTACAATATTTCCGAGATCATCCTTTTCGGTAATACCCTGTGCGGACTTTCTGAAGACGGCCGGCGTTTGTTCATATGGGATGTCCAAGAGAGGGAACTCGCAACAACTGTCGAGTTCGATGGCGATTTCACAGCTACACATGTCGTTCATCCATTAACATACCTAAACAAAGTTGTCGTTACAAGCAAAGAAGGCGGTCTCCAGATTATCAACGTGCAGACACGGCATGTCGTTCACTCTTTCACCCCAGACACCTTCCAGGACGTCTCGTCTATATCCACTTCTGCTATTACGTGCGTTGTTCAGTCGCCGGCCATCGACGTACTGGCCCTCGGCCTTAACGACGGTCGTATCCTTGTCTTCGATATCCGGTCGGGCGAAATTCTACTTCAATTTCAGATGTCGGCGGACTCGCCCACGCAGCTGCCTTCTATTACAGCTTTGTCATTCCGGACAGACAACGAAGCGCAAACGCTAGCCAGTGCCGATGTGCATGGTAATATCGCTTTGTGGGATCTGGACAATGGTGGGACCTTGACTTCCGTGGTTCGGAGAGCGCACGAAAGTCGCATAGGCGGACTGCAATTTTTCCCAGGGCAGGCGATCTTGATATCCTCTGGAGCCGATAACTCCATTCGCGAATGGTTTTTCGAAACACCCGCCTCTCCGCCTCGACTGCTCAAGGAACGATCAGGTCACGCGAGCCCGCCTTCGACTATCCGCTATTACGGAAGCGATGGTAAATCTATGCTTTCTTCCAGCAAAGGTGATCGCTCCTTGCGATATACAAGTATTGTGCGCGAATCGCGGTCGTTCGAATTGTCGCAAGGGAGTGGCACCAGTACGCACTCAAAGAAAGCAAAGAACCTGAACCTCACCATCAGCGAGCTCAAGCTCCCCGCTGTTGAACGCATGGCTTTCGTTGGTGTGGGCAACTCATCCGGTGTGGGAGGAACAGGCAATGCAAGCCTAGTTAGGCGCGAATGGGACGATATACTTACCGCCCATGCTGATGGCGATGTCTATGCGAGGTCGTGGAGCGTGGAGAACAAGCGATTAGGGAAGCACCGTTTCAGTGTGGACGGCCCGAAAGTCGATACTGGTGCGGTCAAAGTATGTGCACTCACTTCGGTAAACACCTTGCGGTCGTATATATACTAATATCTGCCCATCCAGTCTGTCTGCGTGTCTGCTTGTGGTAACTTTGGCCTAGTCGGCTTCGAAAGGCATGACAGCGTTGTCATGTGGAATATGCAATCCGGTATCAAGCGAAGAGACTTCAAATTCGCAAGCGGTAAAGCCTCTTCCAGCTCATCGTTGAAGCGGGCTCGGCATGTAACCGGGATTGAAACCGATTCGCTCAACACTGTGACCATCGTCGCGACTCTAGGCGGCACTGTACATGTAAGCTGATCACAGACTAGCCCTGTGTACTGCTGGCTAATCCTGCTTTGTCTTGCTTGACGTAGTTCTTCGATTTTCACTCTGCGAAACAACTTGATAGTATCAGTCTGCCCACAGGAATCATCTCAACCCAACTTCAACGAGATAATAATCTTCTTGCGTGCGTCTGTGATGACCTCACTGTACGGCTTGTTGATATCGAAACCAAGCGCCTTGTACGCGAGTTTGCAGGCTTCAGAGGGCGAGTAGTGGATATGGTAAGTCAGTTCCCATCTATCTTCCAGCGCTTCTGCTTAGCGATAGGGCACCGTATCTTGCACTACAGGCTTTCTCGAATGACTCCCGGTGGCTATTGACTACTAGTACGGACTCCATAATACGCACTTTTGATATCCCAACTGGACAGCTTGTAGACGCCTTCAAAACACCGAGCATGGCTACGAGTATCTCCTTTTCACCTACCTGCGACTTCCTTGCTACGTCGCATGTCGACAGCGTCGGCGTATACTTATGGTGAGCTCGGATTGATCCGATCTGTCCTTCGCAGTTGCTAATGCTCACGTGCTTGACAGGACGAACCGCGCTCAGTTTACGGAAGTTTCGCTCCGTACAATTGACGAAGACGAGGTCCTGCGGACTGCCATGGCTCACGCTACCCTGCCGACATTGCAAGGCGAAGAAGGCGATGTCGCCGAATTGCCTACCGAGCTTACGCAAGAAGAGGCGGACCATATTCATTTACTGCAAGATATAGCCTCGGAAGGACAGCTTGATTCTGGCCTTGTTACACTATCTCTCATGCCAAGACACAAATGGCAAACTTTGATCAATCTCGAGACTATAACAGCAAGAAACAAACCCAAGGAGGCACCTAAAGCTCCAGAAGCTGCTCCTTTCTTTCTACCTACTTTACCTGGGACTGATACTAGATTCGACTTTGCTAGTACTGTTCAAGCTGGCAAGGATGCTGGCGATGAGCAGGGTCAGGAGAATGGACGGAAGAGCAGGAAACTCGGATATCAGGATATGGAAATCGACAGTGAACTGGTCAGCATGCTGAAGAAGGGATCGGTGGTCGATGCTTGTGAGTCTTGCAGGAATGGTACATGAGCTTTCAACTCTGTCCTCGCTAATGCGGGGCCCGACACTTCAGATGAAGCGTTCTTTGCTCGCTTGTTTAGCCTGACGCCGTCAGCTCTGGATTTGGAGATCCGTTCGCTTTCGACCGAGACGGAGCTCATTCTGTTCATCAAGGCTCTCACTGCTCGTTTGGAATCGCGGAAAGATTTTGAAGCGGTTCAGGCGGTCATGAACGTGTTCCTGTCTGCACACTCCGAGGTGCTGATTGGTGAAGGAGAAGGTGCATCCATGGGCGACGGCATGGACGAGGATGATGCAGAGGACACAGAAGGTGATTCGCTGAAGCAAGCTCTGCAGGCATTGCTTGATACACAGGTTAAGGAGACCAAGGCGATAGGCAATCTCGTACGCTCAAGCTTGGGAATGGTGGCCTGGGCGAGGGGTGTACCGGTAGTCTGAGTCGTCTGGCTACATTTCGCTACGTGCTGTATGTTGTTGCTACATTGTGCTTTCTTATATCGCATACCGCATGATTTGTGTTGCCGGGAGGAGTATGTTATTTCCTCACAAAACGATGATAGCTGGCTGTGTCTGTTTTTAGCACGCATCACGATCAGGGCCGTGCTATAGCCTTTCTTGCGAGCTCTGCGATGTTCGGCACAAACGATAGCATGGCTGCAATGATGTATCGACGATTCGACGCTCCTCGCGGTCGCGGCCTGCGTCCACTAGTAGGCTCGTCAGTCGTGGCAGCTTCCCACTTCAATGCAGGCACCCAGGGTCGTGCTGGGAGTACTGCCGCGAAAACCGGACATGCAGCTCGCACAACACACACGCAGGATGCGCGGGGCGCTGGTGCAAGTAGAGCACGTTGATGCGCTCTTCATGCCTGCAATGCCGACACGCCTTCCTTCCAACATCCCCATCCGCCACTGCCTGCATTCTTGATCGCCCGCCTTTGCCATGGGCGGGATTCTCGGGCACTCTTCCATTTCCTATGGCAGTGTGTCTTCGCAAGCAACGCCTTTGTACGCCATCTGAAGTGCCCTGAAGCCACCTTATCATCCATTCTCCGGCAGGCTCGAAGCTGGAGATCCGCCGCGGCCTCGCAGCAACGCTGCACATACCAGCATAACTGCTCGCCCACCAGGCGGGAGCATGTTCAAGCACCATTACAAGGACCGCGACAAGAGCAGCAGCAGCAGCACCAACAACCCCAGCGATGGCTTCGGCTACTATCCAAATCCCGGAATCAACAACCTCGGGAATTCCTGCTTCCTCAACTCGGTCATCCAGGGTCTCGCTGCCAGCCGCCCACTGAGGGACGCACTGGCTGCATACCCCGGCGCCGAACGCGCTCTCAAGGCGAGCCATGGTGGCCATTCGGCAGGCGAAGGATCTACTCCAGTCCAGGCTACCTCTGGCCCCGCCGCCGGATCTTCAGGCGACGAGACGGTAGACACCGGCGAAATAGATAGGATATCGGCTGCAGCGGATCTACAGCGGCAAGGACTGGAGAAAGGCTTGGGAAGCCCCAGCGCTCTCGTACCAGGAACCCCGACGACAGAAACCTCGCCATCGCTGCAGCTTCTCACTGAAGATCCGTTTCCTGACTCTCTCCCGCTGTAGGTGCCGTCTGCTATGCTTGTCCCTAGATAAAGGCCGGTCGCCGAAGTGGGAGGGTGGGCAGTTTCCATGTATATGCTGACACGGTGCACCCCTGCATCAGATCCTCGGCTCTGGCCAGCACACTGGTCAAGTTATGGAACGGAAAACAATCAACCATCAATGTAAAGAATCTCATGAGGGAGCTGTTAGTTTCCCTGCAGCCTTTTCCCCCAAGGCTAGGCTCCCGGCTGATTCGCCTATGCCGATCCTAACTTTTGCAGAAACCGCAAGAATGAAGATTGGAATGAATGGGATCAAATGGATGCTCATGAATTGCTCCGCTTCCTGCTCGACGGAGTCTCTATGGAGGAACTCGACGTAAGCTCCGTAAAGCCAATCCTTCGCTTTCAAATCCGCTTATCCTTCTTGCCGTACTTTCACAGCTCATCAAGAAACTTCATCCTCAACCTGACTCTAAAAGCAAACAACAGAAGAAGAAGAAGCGGAAAGGACCTCGTCCAATTGCTGAACAGTTGCGCAGGAAAGCAGCAATCGCTGCCGGCGAGGCTCTATCGTCTAGCGAATCCGATACTTCTTCGTCTGATGACGGTGATTTGCCCACATCGGAAGCTGAATCGCTGTTGGAGGAGGACCCTTCGTACCGATTACCAGCCCGCGATCCTCCGCCTACGCGGTATACACCCTTTATCGATACCATCTTTGGGGGTAAATTGGCGAGCGTTATAGTTTGCGAAGAATGCAGAGGTGTTAGTCGGATAGAAGAGGACTTCCTGGACATCAGCTTGCCTATTAAAGGAGATGATGGCAAGGTGCGGAGAGTGAGTGCACCAGCTTCTTTCCCGTATCCGCAAAATGTGCTCCTGGCTGACGGGCATACTTTAGCGCGATCGACTACGCAAATTCCTTGGCTCCAGCAGCAACCTCAGTAAGGAAGCTGAGAGACCAAGACTCGCCCCTCGAGCGCCAACGAACATACTCAATCCCTCTGAGTCGGAGGCGTCAGAAACAGATGAGGCGGGAACTGTTCCTGCTCGCGATATGCAAGTTAGCAGTAATGCAAGCATTAGCTCTGGCGGGGCGGCGACCTCATCATCCGGACATGTCCACATAGACAGACACATGATGTCTTCGAAAGAGGAAACGGAAGACGAGCGAGAAGCCCATCTACGCAGTCGGAGGAGCTCGGATCACATCCCTGTACGCTCGCCGACCTCCCGAAGAGGATTTCTGACATCGACACCCAAAGAAGGGGGAGCCAATGAACGCTCTTTGCTATCGAGAGGTACATCGCTGCGCATCGGTGGAAGTGCTGATAGCAGCAAAACAATCGCAAGCGAAAAGAGCAGGGAAAGCGATACCTCCACAGCACGGAAGAAAAGCAAGCAAGCACACCTCCTGGCCAAGCCTACGAAAGAGCAGCAGGAGTACATTCGTCAGTTATTCGCCGAAATCCCGCTGCTTTCCAACAACTCCTCTCCCCTTGCGCATCTGCGAATCGCGCAGCCCGGAGGTCAACATACCCATCACATCGTGCCTACACCTACGGCAGCCGAGACGAATGGCTCGCCACTCGCAATGGCAGATGCAACTGAAACAGGCCTTTACCAATGCCTTGTGCAGTTCACTTCGGTTGAACTGCTCGATGGTGAGAATGCATTTCAATGTCGAAGATGCTGGAAATTGCTTCACCCGGAGCTAGTGGCCCAAGTTGGCCGAAAGCGTGCTGCGAAAGCGCTGCAGAAGAAAGAAGCCGTTGAGAACAAACAGTTTGCGGGTTTGAAGAATCACTTCCAAGACAACACACCTCGTGCTTCTGTTAGTGCTGGGAGCGACGTTTCAGAAGGCCGCAATCCCCCAGGAGTCGGTACCATAGCGATGAATAGGAAACTGCTAGCGGAGAGAGAACGTCAGCTTGCAGCAGGGAGTGGTAGCTTAGCTTCTTCTTCAGTGACATCGCCCGTTGGTTCGCCTGAAGCTGCGAGTGCACTGGGCCCCCCGATTTCGCAAACCCCGAACATCACTGTCACGGCATACTCTCCGCCTATTTCTCCAGGTGGTACAAGCGTGGGACTCAACAACGGCGCATTGGAGTCGCAACTTTCTGCTTTATCAGTCACCCCAACCCGCTCATCTTTAGGAAGTTCCCCGCCGGCGCCCTGTCCACAGGATTCATTTGGTTTGCCTGCTTCGTCAATGTCGGATTTGGGAGCCGAAGCGGATGAAGAGGACAGAAGTGACCTGTCGGATCTTGAGCAGAGCAACGGCGATCTGTCCACTGGGGCACTCCACGGATCGCTCGATAATTCCGCAGGTTCTTCGGTATATCCAGCGGCTCCCCTTGACAAGGACCTACGGGAGACAGCAGTTGCAACAAGGCCGGATCCCTCTCGAATGCCAGTACCGACACTCCCACCCCGGTCACAACGGTTTGTGCCAAGACGAGCTCATAAACGGTATTTGATATCAGCTTTGCCGCCCATCCTGGTACTTCACCTCAAGCGCTTCCAACAGACCAGCAAGTCTATGTTTTCATCGTTTGGCGACTTGAAGAAATTGGATGATAGAGTTACCTTCCCTCTGTACCTTGATATGGCCCCCTTCATGGCTCCACCTCCTCTAGCTCCAGCTGGGCCCAGCGCCGTTGAAAAAGCTCTAGCTTCAGGGTCGGACATTGGCGAAAGCGATGCTAGTGGAAGTCGCAAGAACAGTCGCGGTCAATCGAAATCTTGGTTTAGACGGTCAGCACCTTCAGCTGAAATGCGCTCGAATTGCGTCTATCGGCTGTATGCGGTTATCATGCATAAGGGCAATATGGGCGCAGGACATTATGTTGCTATGACATATACATCACAGAGAAAACATGAAGGCACGCAGGTGAAGGCGCCAGCAGGAGGCCAATCCGATGCAGTTACCAAATCAGATCACGAAGCCGCGAGACAATGGATTTACTGCAGCGATCACATGGTGAGACCTGCTAGTGTAGATGAGGTCTTCAAGAGTCAGGCTTACCTCTTAATGTATGAACGAGTTGATCCGTCGGAGAAGTTGCCTGCAAAGATGTAAGCGCAAGGTGCAGAAGAATGGAAAGAAAGAGAGAAAGCTTGAAAATACTGTCTTTGGCCATATCATACGTTCTCCTACTTCAGTACGTCCAGGGTCTTTCACAGTTTTAGGCTTTGTGTTACGATAGAGCGAGCGGGGAGTAAGACAAGCATTACCAAGTCATGTACATACAGCATCATCAAATCAAGCAAGCAATGCGGTATCGTTGGTACTTGCTGGGGGTCGTATTATCGAGTGCCTCACGCTGCTCACTTGCATTTCCGGCATGCGCCGCATCAAGGCTGCCTAACCAGCGACGTGCGGATGAGATATGGTGCTCGTTCGCCTACTATCTGTCTACTATGCCTTGTATGCTGTACTCCGGTGTTGTGGCCCGTCATGCCGGTTGCTTTCATCTTTTGATCCGCCCGGAAGCGGCAGCTAAGCTCTCGCTCTGACCAGACAGGACAACAATCTATCTCATCCGACAGACGACACCCACCACAAGTCACCATGTTCCGCACAGCATTCACACGCGCAACACCGCGAGTCGCCCGCCGCAGCTACAGCGTTGCTACCGCAAAGTCGGGCAACACTGGCAATGCCTTCGTCGAGGCCCGACAGGCGCAGAAGGACCACGCTGGGGGCTCTGCGGACCTGTGGAAGAAGATCTCCTTCTATGTCGCGATCCCTCTCGTTGCCGTCGGCTACGTCAACGCCAGGTGCGCTGTTGCTGCTCAGCTGTGCGGCCGGCTGCTGTTCTCGCTGACATTGCCTTCCATCTGCCAATGGCTGCAGCAACCTGATGGCGGAACATGCCGCACACGTCGAGCACATCAAGGAAGAGCACGGAGGTGAACTCCCTGAACGAATCACGTACCCGTGAGTTTCGCCCTGTGGACTATGGGTGCCGCCTCTCTGCCATTGTCGAAAGTCCGCTGTTGCTGCTTTCCCGATTGGCTTGATAGAGCGGGCAACGAGGACCAGCAGGTGCAGAAGACCAGTATCGCTGACGATGTGTTTGCGCATCTACAATCACAGATACATGAACAAGGTGAGTTGGGACGCAATCCGGAACTAACATACATGTCTGCCTAGTATGATGCTGATCAGGTGGGCTTCCCTGCCATTTGTGGGAAACAGCGTGACAAGGTAGGCGATGATCCTGTGATACACGAGATATCGACACTGATCCTTACGCTTTCTGCCCTGTAGGAATTCCCATGGGGCAACGAGAGTGCGTCTTCGGATTCGCGTTAGCTAGGTACAACTTGTTCGAGCTGATGTTCTGACCGTCTGCTGCAATTGATCGCCGGTTTTGCAAACTTTAGCTCTGGTACGTTCACGGCATGCCTTTTGAGATGCATCAGTTGTGCTTATACATCTTGTCGCTCTCTATATGACAGTTCCACAACCCCCATACCAATCTTCCCCCTCCAGGCGAAGACGAGTAAAAGGCTTGTCTGGGATCGCCCATTCAGGTTTCATATCTTGTAAATCTAGGCGTCGGCCACTTCTGAAAGATGCAAGAAATGCTGGTCTATCCAAATTATACTTTGCGTGCGCCAACGCTTCTTCAGCTAAATGTCTACCTCCACAAATCCCGATCTTCTGGCTGAACAGCAAACCTTGCTTGCTATCTAAACTGCGGCCGCTGCCTGATCAGCCTTGTTTAAATCTCCTTGGAGCTGCAAGCATATCAATGAGCGATCAATGCCTTCTCAGCTACCGTGCCGTGACGAAGGAGGCCGTCAACGCGCCATTAATCAACTCACAGTCTCGTTGATTGCTTTCTCCTGCTCGACCAGCTTGGCTTCGTATGCTCTCTGGACTTGCCAATGTAGCCATCCGATGATGTCGGCATAATACCTCGCCATAGCCGTTGAGATTCTGATTCGAAGAAGATTGCCAGACTCTGACCCCGAAGAACACTGATGTATGAGCTCTGATATATCATTGTATTCTTGCAGGCGAAGTGGATAGGTATATATGTCCCTGTTGTCAGGAGTCAGAACGCGGGCTGCCGAGAGAAGTGCAAGAAATTAGCTTGAGCCGTGAGCTTACTCAAGTTCCAGCTAGCTGGAATGAACTGAATGTACTGACCCCACATCGCCTCCAGTGACAACAAGTTCGGCAGTCTCCCACGCCTTATAATAGTTGTCAAGGTTGACGCGCTTAAATTCTCGCAATCGTGCAGAACCAGGGCCTGGACACATGAGCAGGGATTAAACAGAGTTAGCCTTGCAGGTCGCGGACATGCGGCCAGGACTCGCACCGTAAGCATCGGCCATTGTGAGCGGATTGCACCCCTCGCATTTCGAGCCTCCATGAAGCTCTCCGAGCTTAGGCAGAGCCCCGCTGCATAGAGGTATCTGCGACCGAAGTCATTCAGCTATCTCTATCGATGTCTACAATAGACGCGCACCCTGCTATCTGCAGATATGTAAATGCGGCAAGGAGACGTACTTGCATGACAACATCGGGGCTTTGGTAGCCACGTCAACGACCCCCTCGAGCTTTATACCGGACCTCGTCGCTTCTGCGGGCGGTATGATCACTGTCAATCTTTCCAGGCTGGATAAACACAAGCCGATGAGTCGACCTAGAAGCCGGAAGCCACAGCAGAGAAGATTGAAAGAATGTGTACATCACTCAGCTGAGAGCACAAGCTATTATGCTCCTTTCTGAAGTGTACCTAAGCCTGCGCCATCCAACTCGTGCACCATCTCGATGTGAAGTGTCTCCAGCGATGATCCAGATTTCGATAGAATGTCGGTCAAGGTATCGATGCGCAGAGCCATCCATCTCAAGACCAGTGTTTTCAATCTGCAGCCAATGTATGTCTTCCAGCGATCCTTCTCTGCATCCGGCTGCACGTAGATGAGCTGTCATAATGGAGGGTACAGAATGGTCCAGTCAGCGACATATGGAAAATACAGGGCCGTTAAAGCAGATTGTAGGCAAACCCACGCGAGCGCCTTCAATTTTCAATGCTACAAGATTTTTAGCTCGGATCAGGACTCGGGCGATGATGCCGTAGTAAAGACTGAGGTGAGTCCGAGTGATCAGGGTTTCTCCATGATGTATACTTTCCATCTCGTGCGCACTTACTCCCTGCAAGGAAGTAACGACTGCGTCAGATAAGGGTATAAAGTCTTCTGGCCGACCCCGCTTGCTACTTACTGGCCTCTGGTAGTAGCAATGTGTAGTGTACTTGCAACAGGCGCACTGGCTATCAGCACATTGCGCACATGAAAGTCATTATATGGAGTCCTCACGTTAAGGCTTCCATACGGGGAGGCAGATTATCGAGAATGTTGGGTCTAGAATAAAATGGAAGCATGGGTGCAATTGGCAGAAGATCTGAAAACAGTCTCAGCGTGCGGAGTCGACCGGAGTAGGTCAATAATCGTGTTATTTTCGGCTACCGAGAGATTTGTTCAGGTTGGTTTTCCTCATGGACTGGGAGGAGCTGGCCTCACAATGAAATCCCTAAATAAAAGCACGAGGATCAACGTAAATATCCTGCGATTGCAATTCGATATTGGCCGACCTTACAAGAAATCATCTGCATCGAGGAGAATAATCTGCGTTAACGCGCGCTTTCACTCAGTATCTGCGTTCCTCCAGTCGTGGAGACTGTAGCTTTCCATACCAGACTATCGACATCTGGGCAAGATATTGAACAGAAGGTTGTCCCTGCCAATCAACAAGGGTATAGAGCACGGGGAAACAAATGGATAGCAAGACTCACAGCCCAACCTGATGATAGCATCCAAGAAATCGAAATCCACTTCTTTCGGCTTCTCCTGAGCCAGATTAGCGCTGACCACTACTTCTCTTCTACCTGCCCAACCGTTTTCCAAGGTCGCCTTGATGGGGTTCCTGGAGGGTGCGATAGTACCCACATTGCCTCTGGATCTATATGCTTGCAGGAACTTCTCTGCTTCTGTGGGTCGAAACAAGCTCGTCATAGCCGGATCTTCGACCGATTCGCAACGGGAGATTCACGCAATCTAGGCTTGGTTGGTAAAAGGACGCTTACTCCGCAAGGGGGGCAACAGAAGTCAACCTGGACACGGAGTGGGCTACCATGTGATGCTGTTCAGCATCTTTACCGCACATATACAACGTGACCATACGGTTATACACAGAGGGTGAGCTAGTCAGCCAGTCTACTACGTCGACTGCGTCTACTAGTATGCGATCTTGTAGTACTGTGACGACCTGCACTGTCATTTCCTTCCGATACTGCCGTAGAATCGTCAGCATCATCGACTCGTGTGTATTTGCTACCGTGTCTGTGGTGTTTCCTGGATTTCCTTGAGTGACTTGAGTGACTTGTATAATTGCTGGCAGAATCATCATGATGATGGCGAGAATGGCGACCGCTCTTACGTTCTTCATCGATCTGGCCGATGCGAGTCGAGTCGTCAGACCTAGTATCGCGACCGGTACACTGACTTTGTCTACAATTCGAGCTTACCACCTTATCCGTCCAGCGGCGACTATCTTGTAAACCCTCTTCCAAAACTAAGTTGGCGTTCAATTCCCTGTAATAATCTGTCATGGCAGGTGACAGCATGATGCTACGCTCGCTACAGACATGGTAGAGCATTGCCATGTCCTCAATCTTAGAATCTGCCATTGCTGTTTCAGAAGCGAGAACTTTTAGGTTAGTCGCCGTTTGGCCGACGGCGAGATCACCCTTTCATGCTTACGCCAAAGTGCTTCCAGGTAGGCTAACTTGGGCAAACGGTTCTGAGCGATAGCTAGCGTCAAGCCTCCCGGTCTGACTCTTCGACAGGTGTGAAGAATTAGTTTCTGTAATAATCAGTGATTTAGCTCGGCTCGGCATATCGCAATACAGGTCGTAAGTACACACCTGCAAGCTGGGTACGACAGTAGCCAGAGTAGCGTGGGCATTCCTTTCGCGCAAAAATGACCAGTCGGAAACGCATATACCGGCGCAGTACATGTATCTTCATGGATGTCAATTGGGAGCGAGTACAGGTCAAGATCGATGCGAGACTGGCAGCTTACTGTACGCTTAGTAGAGGCGCTGCCATTGCGGAGTCGAGTACGCCTGCCAGTTCCAGATTGTTTATTTCTAACGCGGTAGCATCAGGGACAATCACCGTGAGTTGAACCAGGTCCGGTACGCAAGTACTGATCAATTGCGCTGCAACGTGTATCCAGTCAGTATCACGCGTGCGAGCTGAGTACACATGAAAGTGTGCATACCGAGTAGTTCGCGATCGCAAGATGTAACATGTTCAATATGTAGAGTACGCAGCGTGGCTCCCGAACGTCCAAGAATTTCGCGCAGTATGTCCATCTACTTGCAGAATGCAGGATGCCGGATCCACGATGGTACGGACAGGTAGTACTATCAGTTCCGATAGTTCTCGTGCTACCAATCCTGTTTCGGCCGTCTTCTGATGTGGACTCACCTTTATATCAACGTAGCGTAAGATGAGGCATCTCAAATTACATCCTATGTAATCGATCCAAGGTTGGACGAACACGAGTTGCGGTCCTTCTATCTTTAATGCTTTCAGTCCTCTTGCCCGAATCATTATTTTAGCAATAATGTCCCAGTGCAACCTAATATAGCGCCATACGACACGAATGGTCAGCTCAGGCACAGATGCGTCCGAAGAACAGAAAAGTATGCACGTTCTGAGCAATTCATTGTATGAGAGCCAATAGTTTAATGGTTAGTAGGCAGAGCGGAGAGCGTGGATGCGAACGAAAGAGCCATCTCACTGATGTGGAGTTGTAGCTATGTGCAAGCCGCTGAAACAGATCTTCAGTCGGTAATCTTAAGCCAATCGCTCCTGGTGTGCAGGCTCACCTCAACGCGGGCATACGAGCAGGGAGATTGTCCAGTACATTAGGATACGAATAGAAGGGCAACAGGGGTTTCCGAGGCATTTGATCAGAGAACAGTTCCAGGGTATGAACTTTATCTGAGTAACTCAATACCCGAGTGATTTTGGGCTTTTGAATGCGAAAGCCGGAGAAGTCAGCTTTCAACATAAGAACAAGCTTAGGAAAGGGTTCGCGGCCCCATTCGGGTTTCGAGGGTCGTCTGGAGACTCACAATGAAGTCACTGCGTAACTCATACGAATCAGTAGGGTCCATGGTAAGAGAGACAGCAATCTCACGCACTTGTAAACTTCGGCGTCGAATAGGATACGTATTTTATCCACATCTGCAAGAATGTTGCATAAGTTCATCTCCTGTCAAGCCTAAGACTATTGATGGTGTCTGTTAGCTACTGGCGGGGTCACCTACATCCCCTCCTCACGACAGCCTCAATCATGCTGAACTCAATCATCCGAGGATTAAGATGAAACAACTGAGCTGATATAGCTAATTCTCTAGCGGCTGGTTCAGGCGCCTCTTCAGTGGCCCGTATGACCGCACTTTGGGTCTTGGGTACGAACTCTGGTTGTATTGCCCTGAGCTCTTCCTGGGCTGTTTGAGTCGGTAATGGTACGGATGCTTGATTGCCCATCTTTGGCCCACGGTCGATATGTCTGAGTTAGCGGGGAGTATAAGTTATCAAAGGATGCGATGTAGATGTAGCGGATTTAGTTCAGTGTTGTGCCACCTAGCGTGACAGTGTCAAGCTTAGTTATGGAATAGCCACAGGCGGGATCTCTGTTCAGTTCTGTCGAGGTGGACGCCGGAATAGGTCAAGCAGAGCCCATTTCGCCTGGAATGAAGGAGCAGCTCTGGTTGCTGGACGACTCGACCAACGTGGTGACGCTCAGCCGTTCAACAATTTTGCAGAAACTCGTCACGCGCACCGATCATGCAGTGCAGGCGGGGTATACGGATGCCATGTCCTTGTACACGAAACACCGCCCATTCCGGACGCATCTGCAGTCAGTTGCCCTATGAGAGAGTGGACTTGACATATGAAGCAGTGATGGGAGTTTGTTGCAGAAGTCATAATTTGGAGGCTGCTAGCGCCAACTGCAGCAAGGCACGCTCGGTCTTGCGAGCTCGCAATGGCGTGTCACCGCGTTGTAATGCCGGCGTCCTCGGTATTACATACTGGAAGTCGTCGTCTTCGGTGTGGTCCAGCCATCATCGAGCACTTCATACGAGTTGGTCTTTTGCAGTTCAATCTTCAAGGTATTGTATAAGCCCATCTCGAGCTTAGGCAGGTGCGGTACCGGTAGGGCAAAGCGACGTTGTTGTCTTCCAAAAGTTGCCCCGAACCTTGTATCCGATTATCGACATGCGTATTGCGTACGATCAAAGCAGTCTGCGCGTTTGCATTGCAGGCTATGTTATGCGCTTCGACACATGTGATCAATCAAACTTACGCGTTACGATTCGGTACATGTGCAGAGCTTCACAGCGGACGTAACAACAAGCTCAGCTTCCACGCGGAAGACCGGGGATTGTGGGAGCGTAGCCATGTACACAAGGGTTGCTGGGGCCCTGAAGCTTTGCTTGTGCGATGAAAGGTATGACATAAGGCCTGCTTGAATATTCCTTGGGTTTCGCCACCTTCGGTCACTTGGGAACCAAAATTGTCTTGACTTTTGGTCAAGTTGATTCGGCATCTCTCGGTGATTAGCATTCTTCTGCCTTTCCGGCCAAGGCATTCATCCAAGTCACCGACGGCCGAGCTGCATGTAACTTGATCACTTAGGCTTGCTGAACCAAAAAGAGTGCGCGTCCTTTGCTGTTGCAACTTGCATGCACCCCAGCACGCATGGCCGACGGTGTGATTAGCTTCTGAACCTGCAATAGTCGTCCAGGCCACCCGTGCCTGATACCCCCTTGCGCACCCACACACGCCCTCAGTTCTCGCACCAAGAGCTGGCCTGTCCACATCCACCTGCAAAAGCTTCTGCATCCATGCCAAGGTGGTAGGTCGTCAAGTGCAGCACGAGCACGATTGCGGCCCTGGACACCCGGATTCCAGCGTACATCCTTCAATGGCAAGGGAGCTGTAGCACCAGTGGTACACCTCTCAACTGCTACACCATCTGTACCGTCAGTGTCTCCGTTGCAAACACGTGCAACCGCCTGTCAGCCAGGTTGCATCTCCGAACGTTGGAGCATGAATACGAGTACATCAACCTTTGCAGACGGCAGGATGAAGCACAGCGATAGCAGCAGCTTGACTGCACACTCTTCCCACACCAGCTATGCATCGGCGTCCACTTCAGCCGACACTGGATCCCATCTCCCGTCAAGCTGCACCCGGCTGGTTCGACCTGGAATTGCGCCGCTGGTCCCGACAGCCGAACAACAATGGCAACTGCACCTCGCCAAGCGAGGGTATCTTGCTGTGGATGCATCGAGGATGCTTGGTGCAGGTGTTGCACTTGCTGAAAATGGCCATGAGGACAGCAGTATTGCTCTCGGAATAGCTGGGAGCAGGTCCTGCACTTCTACCTCCGTCTCAACAGCAGCAACATCCTCCTCTTCATATACCACCACGACCAGATCTTCGTCTACATCATCATCCGTATCAATGCATCACCCCTCCCTGTCCCGCACCTCATCTTGTTCGAGCCGAACGTCCAGTTCGTCTTCCATCGTACGAGCGATAGATTTCGCTTATTGTCTGCCCTCACCTGATTTATTCGATGGGGTTGCCGTAGGCGATCCTAGAAGAGGCAAATCTAGCCCAATCATGAGCAGGAATACGCTCGGCGGCGCCGCTGTTAAGCTCGGCAGTAGACGTCTATCTTCGAGCGGCGTACTGCTTTCACGAACCTCATCTTCCGCTTCTGCTGCTTCTTCATCCTGCACTGGTTCGAGGTCATCACTGTCCTCGAGACGCAGTAGCGTTTATGCAAGCAGTCCATCTTCATCGCTGGCGTCTCAATTCAGAGACTGGGCTTTTGCCGAAGGTCCGCTAAGAGGTGACGACAACAACAGCAAGCTCCCCCGTATCGTTCCTCAATCGCGAAAAATGTCATTCCATCCCATCACGATTGATTCGATGCACCAACACCAACAACAGTCACACACTCTTTCCTCCTCACCCGCTTCATCGAGCGATATCTTCTCACCCATGACGGACGTCCCTCCTCTACCACCTTCTGTTTATCCATCTGGTATGGATCAGGAGGAGGAGTTTGGAGGCAGCGCTATCATTGATGATGTTGAAGGTTTGATCTGCTTTCAGCCTGGCTGGTAAGTGGCCTCGTTTGGCCTGTATTTCATACAATGACGCGACAAATACGTCTAGCCCCGCTGTTTACTCATGTCTCTTTGATCATTTCAGCGAAACGGTCATAAATCCAAATACATACTATTGTAAGTCGCATTTATCATGCAGACATGAGAGCTTAAATTGCTCGTGGATCATCTATCGAACTGACCACACTCGATCTGATGAATACAGGCGATGAACATGACGATCCCTTCGGCGACGATGCATGACGGATCGACTGGGATACGTCGGCTTCAGTGCTGTTGCTTCGAGATGGACTACTTCGCTTTAGGCATAGGGCGTAACCCCGATCAACTTGGCACCCGGTTGTTCCAGCTGATTTCAGCCCGGCACCCTTTGTGAATACGACCCTATCCCTTTCCACCTATATTCAGAGAATGTAGGTACTTTCGTGGCATTCAGTGGACCCTGTAGCTATAGTGGACATTCCTAGGTTCTCGCTTGTAGAATAGGGTCTTTCAGTAGGCTTTTCGCACCGTATACTGAAAGCAATTGGGCGAAATCTCCGTGGAACGACCATTGTGGGCGAAACGTGCGATGATTGCAGACCTGTGAACCCCAACGTGTTGCACATCAGGCCCTTGCAGTATTTTGCATTTACTTGTACCTTCTAATGCCGCCGGCCGGCGGGAAGCCGAAGAGCATGATCGGTCGGCTAGGTCGGCTGATTCGACTCGTGCGTGTCCGCGATGTGAGGTGTAGGGTTTCCTTATTACGACTGTACAAGTCGTGGTTTACGCCTTATTCCGATACAACAGACTGAGAGAAGGCGCTATTCGAGGTCATCGTTTCAGTTCCCTGCCGCTAAAAAGAACGCTTTCCCAGTCGACAAACTGACCGTCATGACGTTGGGAAGCGATGCTGGCGACACCTCAGCTATCACCTCCCTTCTGAGCACGAAACAGCTCGATTATAAACCGTATGAGGAGCTGTACAAGCATTTTCATGCGAATCCAGAGCTATCAGATCAAGAAGCAGAGACGGCGCGATTCGCAGCGTCTGAGCTAAAGAAGCTCTCCGCATTCGAGATTTCAACCGATATAGGGGGACATGGATTCGCTGGTGTTATGAAGAACGGTGATGGGCCTATTGTTTTATTAAGAGCGGATATGGATGCTCTACCAGTAAAAGAAACGACAGGTCTACCTTATGCTTCTACCAGAACTATGAAAAGTTCCAGAACCGGGAAAGAAGAACCAGTGATGCATGCATGTGGTCACGATATGCATATAACCTGCTTGTTAGCTGCTGCTTCTCAGCTTGTAGCTCTGAAGGACTCATGGTCAGGCACCCTTATCGCCCTCTTTCAACCTGCAGAAGAGCGTGGTACTGGGGCTCAGGCTATGGTGGATGATGGCTTGTACACGAAGCACCGAATACCGGTACCGGATATAGTATTGGGGCAACATGTTATGGCACTACCAAGTGGTATCGTGGGAAGCCGGCCAGGAACAATCATGGCTGCTGCGGACAGCTTCAAGATCACCTTGTTCGGAAGAGGAGGACACGGGAGTATGCCTCACCTGACTATCGATCCAGTAGTCATGGCTTCAAACGTTGTCGTCCGTTTGCAACAAATAGTAAGCCGCGAGACCGATCCGAGCGATATGGCCGTTGTCACAGTAGGATACCTTCAAGCTGGACATACCGAGAACATTATAGTCGACCATGCAGAACTTGGACTCGATATTCGCACAATCAACACAGAGACACGCAAGAAGGTTATCGAGTCGATGAAGCGTGTTGTACACGCTGAATACATTGCTTCAAGAGCAACTAAAGAACCGACAATCGAACAGACTAGGTTCTTTCCGGAGACATACAACGATGACAAGCTAAATGCAACGCTCTCAAAGACCTTTAGCGCCCACTTCGGTAACTCTTTCGATGCTGGCACGAATCGCACGAATGCAAGTGAAGATGTAACGATACTAGCCAGTAGTCAGAATAAACCTTCGCTCTTCTGGTTCTTCAGCGGAATGGATGCAGATTTCTACGCTCAGAAGAAGAAGGAGGGAAGGATAGTAGAGGACATACCGGGCAACCACTCCAGCAACTTCGCCCCGGTGATTCAGCCTACCATGCGAATCGGGACGGAGGCTCTCTGTGTAGCAGCATTGACCTTTTTGAAAGTCAAGAGAGACTAACCTGGAGATCACGACAAGTGGCAGCAAGCGATATATAAGATGTATAACTAGGGGGCCAACCTTTCCCGTCACGCTGGTGACCGGACATTAGACATCCGATGAAAAGCAGAAGTCATGGAAAGTCTGTCACACCTTAAGAAACGTTCAACAGCACACTACTGATTGCGATGTAGTCAATGTTCAATCAATTAATTCATAGACCAAACTATCATCTTGCTCCGCAGACATGCTCGGCTGTCGTCGAGCGCTGCACGAATTGCATTGCATCGTTCAATATGCTCCGACAAAACAAGTGTCAGTCGAGTCTGGCAAGTATATGCGAATCTGAAAGGAGGTCAAAAGTACTACTGCTGATGCGATAGAAGCTATCCAGCCGGCAGATCGTCTCGCCGAGATCTTCGATTTGCGACTAGAGCTTCGATTCTTGGGGCAGCTAAACCAGTCGAGGTGAATGTCCAGTGGATGTCCAGTGCAGATCCAGTGGAGGCAGGTCGTTTGCTTGCTGCGAGGAACTCGTTGTAGCCTTCTGTTACTGAAAACGAGTTCGAGCGAGGACAACGGAAGTGATCGAGCTACGAGACTACAGATCATCACAACCAGTCGTTTCAATGGTGTCTTGCACGCGTATAATGAGGCCACGTTTCCAGCTTTGCCCTAGAGAACAGCAACGCTTAATCATTTAGCGCAAACCACCGCAGCAAGCAGTCTACGAACTCACTCAGCCCGACTGGCACCCCGACTGGATCAATATCTGGCTCGGATGACTCGCTAGCGGGTGCATGGTGCCATTCTCTTGCGATGCGACTGGTGGCGGACGGCTGCTTGGCAGCAGAAGCCGTACCTTCAGGCTCGTGCGGTTTGTTGCTGGCTGTACAGCTTGCAGCTGTGCGGTAGGACTGCTCTCGCTCATTCTAACGCGGCCTCAGCCCTTTTCTTCCTCCCTTCCCTTTTCTTACTTTTCTTTAAGGCCTTTGATGGCTTCGGGGTAGGACCCATCTTCTATAACTAAATACTGCCTTCCCGTGAACTACCGGATTGGTGTACTACTGTTTCCCCTAAAACTAACCGGGTGATGTGAGTTGTCAATCCAGGAGAACCTGATGACCACAAAGCCACTTTAACCCGCCAGTGCGCATTAGTCGAAGCATTAAAACTCACGCCTGCAGAGGCCCAGGGCGTTCCCATTGGTGCATTCCCCTAGAACCCATGTATTTTAAAGACCTGTTTGCTCATTCCTACTTCCAGCTAATTCCTGTCTTCCCTATCACGCACTTGTCATGGTGGTGGACCTCAACTACAACTTGAACTCCGAGGCTCAAGACACACATGCCCGGAGGGCCCCACGAAAGATGATGGTGTCCCAGTGGGGCCGCGGCCTACCATCTGCTGGCGCCTTTACACTTGCAGTACTCGCTGGGACACCATCGTCTTTCGCGGGGCTCTCCGGGCATGTGGATCTTGAGCCCCGGAGTTCAAGTTCTAGTCGAGGACCACCACCATGACAGTGCGTGATGGGCGCAAGGTTCTGAGATGCGCCAACGAAAAAAAGAGAAGAGAGAAGAGGAGGGAGGAGAAGCGCGAGCGCAAGAGAAACCCTCTCTTTTATACCCCTGAGCGCACTGTCCTCGGCTTCACGGCTTCGAACACTGGTGGCAATGTTTGCACTTCTACCGGCACGACTCCATTTGTCTTCGTTCAATGGGGGAGACTGACCCTTTCAGGCGTTTGGTCCAGACCCATCCTTCTCGTCACAGATGTGCACTGGATGGGCATCGCTGCCGCCAAGACGCGTAAGCGAGGCTGTTCACTGGCTGGACAAGCTTTGCTTGGTGGCGGACATCCAAAGCGAGACCGGCTACGATAGTGCATCGGATCGCAACGCGCGTGCTTTACCATCGGGTATCATACGCTGCTCGCGTAAGTCTGTACTGCAACGCTGGCGTCCTAATCATTCCTGATCCTCTGCCCTCCTCCAGTCAGGCGTGTAGTCATAACATAATGACCCTCGCCAGCTCATACGTAGATCACTGCATTCAATTTTCTCTGACCACGCGTAGGTCTGGCACGTCGCAATAATCTGTAGCTTTCTGATGCGCGCTTCAGTGCCTGGCGGTTCATGCACGGGTTCAGCATCCGTCTACGCGCTACTGTGCACCCAGCAGAAGATTGGCGGTCCCTATGTTAGAAAAGCAGAAAAGCGAATTTTCTGTGTAGATACTCGGAAAGCCACCAAAATTTACGGATACACAGAAAGTGACCACAGAAAATGCACACGGATTCACGGAGAACTTGCTTTTCCGTATATCTGCACAACAGAATACAGATTTTCCGCCATTTCCGCAGATCTACCAAGCATATCTGTGAATCCGTAAATCTACTATGCATATCTGTGAATCCGTAAATCCGTAAATCTGCCATGCATAGCTGTCAATCCGTAAATCCAATAGCGCCAATGGCTCTAATGGCTCCACCAGCGACGCTGGAGGCTCCAAGCCGGCTTCGACGAGTTTCATCAGCTCAGACATGACACTAGAATATTTCGACATCTGCTACCCCTATTCAAGGTGCTCAAATTAGCTTGAATCGTCTAAGGCCACGACCGTATTCTATCAGGGTTCATTCATGACAAGGCAAGTCAAACTTGCTTCAAGGGTATGGATTTATCCTACGACACACATATATGTATTCGATACACAAGTCTAGGCGCCCAGCAGCATGCAACGAAACAAATCGATCACCTTCGTTGACGTCGTCTCGGGCGGGATTCCCTATCGCTCTCATCCCCTGAATCAAGTCAATCATAGCCAAGCCGATGACCTTTGTCGGACACACTGCAATCCAAGACCGGTTGATAGTACAGACTTAGCGGAAGGACAATGGAACGGTCTGACGCAGCGGTACGAATACAAGTCAGCTGACATCTTTCAAATGTAAGCATTCGAACAGAAGGCGAAGTTCGGTTTCTTGAGGGCCACGACAAGCTCGACAGTGGACTGCTGGGGGATGACCGCTGCGACGAGCGGCCACTTTGCGACGCCAGTGTTGTATGCGTAGATAGTGATGACCGGAGCAGAACCGTATCACAGCCTTGAGATCTAACTTATCAGAAAGCAGTAGAACAGCAGCTGGAGCCGCCTTCGTGTTCTCAGGTAACAGCGGAGTTCTTCTTTCAGAATATGCTGCTGTAGCAAATGTCAGTCGCGCCCCCTCAATAGCTTGTGGGACTTGTTTGATCCGATCTGCATGGATGCCCAGCTCGGTGATGCGTATAGGAGCTTGTATCTGTATCATTTCTGAGGCAAAGGAGGCCCAGAATCCGGTGTTCTTCGAATTCGCAAATGCTTTGCTGTCTTCAACTGCGAGTCGCGTTAGGTGAAGAGGATTGAGAAAGTTAGTGGAGGAGATGTAATCGAATCTTACATCTGAGGTGAATTGGAAGCAATCCAGTCAATACCCAAAGCGGGGCATGGAGACTGTTAGTGGGTAAGTGAAGTTCGTGGCGTAGATGAAGAAGCTGGGACCGATCCACAGGTTCCCGGAGATATCTGGGTATGTCGAACATTACCTCTGAAGCGTGGTCTTCTAGTGGTGATGCGTACTGCTTATAGTAATGGTTTCCTTGAAGTGCGGAAGGCGGCCGATAGTAAGCCACCGGCCCGCCACCCGCTCTTTTGCGACAGGGCGTTGCCGCCAGAACGCAGAACCAGCGTTCCGTCTTCCCGACGCAGATCTGCGGACCCGTCTCTAGATTCCTAATACCCCCGGGAACCTATATTAACCACTGTGCACGACACTGATGCACATCTCTCTGAACGTGCGGGCTGATTCGTCGAATTTATGCGCTGGCAGAACAACTTCATATTCCTTTGAGATTCAATCTAATGCTCAGTCGCCTCATGTCGCTCGTCATGTCAGACATTCCTTCTCGCGGCTTCATGTTGACCAGCTTGTCTGGACGTCCTGGACTCAGCAACGTGGCGGTTTTTAGCAGATCACATGCTCGCTCGATGGATGTCAGTCAAACCAGGAAGCAGGATCCGAGTAGACGGCCAGTTTTCTGCATAGGCGGTACAAAGGAGTGACCGGCAGAGAAGCGCCCGCAACTTTGCATATCCTAATGATTGGGTAAAGAAAAGGTCAATGTGTAGAATTCTCATTTTTGTCTTGCGGTATTCCTTTCTTGCATTTGATACATAGTAAAAAAAGCGGGCGCATCGTCTAAGAAGCATCTTCTATGCATTCTAAACCCAACATAACCATCCCGGAGTCTAAGCTCAGCCAAGATCACGGTCCATGAACATCACATAGCTCCTAGTCTTCGAAATCATCGTATTGGAAAGGAGATGGCATGGGCGCTATAGGAGCGTTGACATCTACTCCCGGAGCAGCTTGGTTTGATTGCTGATCCCCTGTACCTGTACTTGCTGAATTGCCGGGTACTGGGATTTCTTCAGGTCCAGCCGCTGCAGCCAACGCTTTCTTAGCTTCTTGTTCGACATACTCGACAGGTTCACCAGATTTTGTATCCTTTAGAACCAAGATGCCACCTCCTGCGCCGAGACCTATGCCAACGTCAACAATAGCATCTAGAATTAGAGCGGCAGAATTGGGGGCTTTGGCAGCCTGGTTGATGACAGACACTGATGCTGATGATGATGAGACGAGAGGTCGAACGGGAACAAAGCGTGACGAGGATTGGAAGGAAATATATGGCATTTGAGCGGGTACAACTCTAGACAGATTCGATAGTGTCTCGTAATTCGGTTCTGGTTCCTTGATCTTCTTTTCTTCAGCCTTCTCAGCCTCGCCGTCGACCTTCATTTCGGCATCGTCCTCCTTCTTGTCAGAAGTTGAAGCTGAAGCATCTTTGCCGGTAGGTTCATCGGTGTCCATTGCATCACCACCTTCAGCAATAGCTTTCTCCTTCTCTTTTTCCTTTTGTCTAGCAGTAGCTTTGGCGGTGGTAGACAGAACGGCAGTTTTAACCATCTCCACCTTGTCCTTTTCCGGGGCTTTGATTTCAGGAACATAGGCAAAGATTGAAGGCTTGACGTTTGAGCTGAATTCGAACTTAGGGAGCTTTAGTTCCGCATTCACTCCAATAATCGCTGTTGGACTGAATGCCAGTACTGCTGCATGTGCCATAGGGAACCAATACCAGAATTGGGTAAAGAGAGCAAGACCAACAACAGCTGGCATAGACATGTTGCCATTCCTGCTCATCAAGGAAATCGTGACATTCCTTCCTCCAGCGTCAATGATACCTTGCGAAAGGGAAGCTCCAAATTTCGCCATCGGATCTTCATGCTTATCCGCAATGATCTTCTCGAACAATTTCCGAGCATCGTCGACTTTGGGGTTGAGCGTAGCATTCTGCTGAATAAGGATCATAGCCAGTGCTATGCAAGCACCTTGACGGACGAAATCAACTGGATCTTTCGTAAGTGGTTCTAGAATGTCGACTGCATCTGGAAGGCCGGTACCAGCACATGAGACTCCCAGAGCGATAGTAGCGCCATAACGGACGTGAGGATTGTAAGATTCGGAGAGGAGCTGAACAACTCTAGGTACTTGAGCAGGAGAGCGGAAGAGAATGAAGCCAAGCGAGGTGACAGCCGCTCGACGAACGTCGTCATTGACGTCTGAGACGGCAACGTGCAGTAGCCGACGGATGGCGGAGTTTGCTCCCGTTCCGGCGTACGCCATTGCTATGGTATGAATACCACCGTAACGAAGGATAGGATCCTAGAGAGGCAAAATAACGCATCGTCAGCGTCGTACGTTTTGGAAGATTGTACACCTCGCGGTAACTTACCTGATCGCTCATGAGCGTATCGATGAGACTGTCCGCCTCTTCTTGCTTTCCATACATGAGCAGGGACAAGCCAACAGCAAGGCCACGTATGATTTTCTCGTGCTGCGTCTCGTGCGCGTATTGGAGCATTTCGTCAATCGCCTTAGTGCTCGCTGTGCCGAGCATGACGAGTCCCATGGCGTAACCGGCTGCTTCACCCGCCACCGCGCTGTCGAGGAACAGGATGTCACGAAGCTCATCATAGATTTCTGTTGTCCGAGGGAGAGTGCCAAGATGAAAGTCGGTTAACGACGGACGTCTATAATACCTTCTAGCGGGACGAGCTTACCCTCATTCCCAGTTGCCATAGCAGCCACACCCAACCCAAGAGCAGCACCATGTTGCACAACCTCACCACCTTCAGCCTTCAGGCAAGTCCTCAAGAATCGTAACGATTCCTTTGCTTTTCCACCTGCAGCGCCATTATTGGCGTGTACTAACCCCAACGCATACAGAGCACCACCTTCTGAATATACGCTAGCAGCTCCACCCGCAGATCCACCATCTGCATTAGGTAAATAAGGTTGCAAGATAGAATACCCATACTCTAGATTACCCCGATGGATAACACCCAAAGCAGCTGTAGCTGAGAACTTGGACCAGTTCGATGCTTTGGCCAACCAGTCTAAATTATCTCTTAGGAACTTATCAGAGCAAGTACCAGCATTCATAAATGCGTTATTGAAGGTAACTGCAGAATGGTTGATGCTGTTCCTTGCTTCTAGTGTATCCTTTGTTTTTGTTACGATCTGTAGGTCGGTCTTGGCGTGTGAGTAGAGGAATTCCAGCTGTAAAGAAATAGTCTCGTGACCTGACAGAATAGCTTGCAATTTTGACAAAATATCGGAATCGATCTCGGAAGATTTGGATTTCACAGCCGATGTGGTAGAAGAGGATGGCTTTTGGTCTGTGTCCATGCTTGTTGTTTCGGTAGCTGTCGATGACGATGAAGGAGAAGCAAGACCGGCTGCTACGATACCCAAGAACTCCTGCGAAGCGGTATCGACTAGATCAAAAGCAATCTGGTATGCTTTCAGGAGATTGTCGGGATCCTGCTTGAGGGAGGAGGGGGAGAGTAGGCCAGCTAGTTGATTGGTAGCTAGTACTGGGTCGTTCAGGTGCACCAAGCATTGAACCATGCTGAAGTGGTCGGGAGTAGACAGGGAAGAGAAGAGCTGAACCAGAAGGCGGAGGACCTAGAGACGCGCAGGAGTTTCGTAATCAGTCATGGGTTCAGAATGGGTGGCATTGCATGGGAATCGAGACTGACCCTATTCCGAAAGTCAAGCTTCATGACTATCGTCATTGCAGCTTCAAGCGTATATGTGAGAATTGAACTGTCCTTTGTTTCGTTAAAGATACGCTCAATCACATCCAGTCGGCGAGCATCAAGAGCAATTCCCACTGCTTGCTTATTCTCGCCATCTCGAATGCACCTCGTGAACATGCGTTCTACAATGGCCTGCATCTTGTCCATATCCTCCTGCGATGTAGTTGCTGCCGCTTCAGCCTGTTTGCCGGTTGAAACGGGATCCGCACTGCCCTCTTCTTGAGCAATGCGTATCTCGACATATCTATCGATGCACGTCGACACTATGGTTTCGGTATACTCTAGATCGCCGTTTGCGGGTTGGGTAGGTTGTTCCGACTCGACATGGAAGAGCTCGCCGGCGGACAGGGCAAAGGTCAGAGCATCGTCCAACGAGTCCAGATGGTAGTACACTTTGGAAGCCAGCAGTGCAGCCAGCTGGCGTGTTTCCAGCGGCAGGTCCGGGGTCTCGTAGACCACTTCGATGCTGCTCAGATAGTCGCTGATTTCGGTCCAGAACGAGCGGACGAGGTTCGTGTTGAGCTGCTGCAGCGCGTAGTGGATGAGCGTCGGGTCGTCTTCTGACAGGAGGGCCAGGATGCCCGCTGGATGGACGAGGAACGCATTGCGGGTCAGCTGCTGCCGTGCTTTGCGCCATCATGCCTCGTCATCTTGATGGTAGCCAGACCACCAGGACCGGCAGGAAGGTGGACCAAGACGAGCAGGCTCACCAGCTGAAGAGACTGTCATTGTTCAGTCGTTAGGCCACTGCCTAGTATGCTATGCTTTGGGTGCAGTGTTGGTTGCAAGCATGGATGTGAACGCCGTCGCAGCAAGTCTAAGGCCGCGTCACTTTGACAGCCACCAGCACCTCGGATTTGTTTCCTTTCCAAGGCGGCCATTCGAGCACCAGGAGGACGCGAGCAATGCGAGATTACACACTGTGTCAGATGCATCCCGCTTGCCGGCCTAGCTTCCTGCATAGTGGTGGCGACACGGCTGGTTTGCAGGCTACTGTCCATCCGGGTGTTGAATGCAGCATCCTGGCTGGGAAAGTCTTAATCCAGACGGCCACGATGCTTGTCTGCAATACGAGTGTGCCTCAACTCCGCGAGTCCGGCTTCTCCAGCGTGGTGCATCCAACTCCGCCTCATTTGCCCAATGAACGCCTTTGCGATCTGACTTTCGCCTGCTTTGCTTCTTCTTGCAACAACCAGCCGCAGTCTTTCTGGCGACCGAGCTTCGCAACAGTCCGCAGCCGGAGGCACACAGACAGACAGCACCTGCATCGATTGTGCTTCAGCCATGCCGTTCGCCGGGCTGCTCACAGCGCGACAGCGTCTGGCCGCTTCAAGCTGCAAGGCCGCCTCCGCGAGAGCATTCTCGTCCACAAGACCTGCCCGCAAGCTCATCCAGCTCGAGATCGATGGAAAGCAGGTCGAGGTTGAGCAGGGCTCGTCTCTCATCCAGGTGTAGGTCGTCTCCCGGTCCTGCTGCGAACTCAAAAGGCTGATCAACCACTTTCTTCTTCCATCATGCAGGTGTACATTGCCGTCGCTGCATTCCCTGTTTGAAGCAAGATAAACTGACAATGAACTCTCCATATAATCAGGCTTGCGAAGCTGCCGGCGCTACCATTCCCCGCTTCTGCTAGTAAGTTGATTCCGTTCGCAAGCTCGCCTACTTTCCGCAATGCAAAGTAGCCAACCTGGAAGCTCGCAATGGCTTATCTAGGAGGGAGCGCAGCTCCCTAGTCCCTGCCCATGCACGATGCTGGCCTGACAACCATTCTCTAGCCATGACAGATTAGCTATCGCTGGTAACTGCCGCATGTGCCTTGTCGAGGTGTCTCCCGGTCCTCCCAAACCTCAGGTAAGCTAAAATGCTCTGCCTACTGCAATTGCAGAAGACTGACTGTCCTACTTGCACATAGGCATCTTGGTATGTCCAAGCTAACTGGGGTACACCCGGCATGTAATCATTTACTAACCATCTATAATCGATAGTGCAATGCCGGCTATGCCCGGCCAGAAGGTGAAAACGAATAGCCCCCTCGTACACAAGGCAAGAGAGGGGGGTGATGGGCCGGAGACCGTTGCAGGCTCACCAGCTGAAGAGATTGTCATTGTTCGCTTGGTTGATGCTCCGCTGCCTGGCGTGCTGTCTGCTTTGTGTGCAGTGTTGGTTGCAAGCATGGATGTGAACTCCATCGCAGTCCAGCTCCCAAGGCCGCGCGTCACTTTGACAGCCACCAATACCTCGGGTCCATCTCCTTCGCGAGGTGATCGTTTGAGCAACAGGACTGCTCGAGCAATGCACCGTAGTGTATTCCTTATATGCATATTCCAAGTCGACGGGCGAGGCTCTAGGGTTGTTTCGAAGCAGCTCATGGGAGACGGCTCCCGCATCTTGCACATGGGTGGTCATACAGAACACCATGTTTCCACCTGCAGCAGCCCCGGACCGCTCTGTTGCAGACGGAGAGAACAGCCTACTCCCCTGCAGTAGATGGCACACCTTCTCTGCGGAGGCCTCGCTCCCAGGTTTGTCAGCAGGCTCGCTCCAGCTGCTATCATGATTAGCTGGGTGGCGTTGAATGCCCGCTCAAAAGTAACACCCAACGCAGTTCTCGCTCATCACTGAACACCTAGTCTTCCTTTCCAGGCGAGAGTTCATACTGAATCAGGGCATATCCCCGCCTAGCGGCCTAGCTTGCATGTATAGCGGTGGCGCCAGGATGGCGTGCAGGTCGACTGTCGCATCCGGCTATTGCGTACCGCACGGCTCCGAATATGGCTGGGAGAGCCTGCAGTCTACATGACTAGCTATGCATGCCCTGTGCGAAAAGAATGTGCCTCTCCAATTCTCGAGTCCGGCTTCTTCAGGCGGGGTACAGTCCCAAATTCCTCCTCATATTGCCCAATGAAAGCCTTCGCGATCTGACTAAGAAGGAATGGCCGAACTCATCGTAAATAAGTGACCGAGTCAGCCCAAGAATGCGTAGCACGATAACACCAGCATAGTATGTAGCGATATAGCAGTGTAAGACTTTGACCGCGGGCAAGTTACAATACTTGTACGTTGTGATGTTCGCGTTGTGGCAGAGCAGAGCATTGATGTACTGTATACACAGGTGAGAGCATTCTAGCAGTCTGCAGACATCTACGCAAAGAGGATAACAAAGATCTGAAATTGACTGTCACTGATCAATGGCAGTGTTCACTACTTCTTCGTCTTCTTCGGCTCGGTGTTCTGGCCTGATTGCCTTTTTTTCTTAGCTGCGCGCTCTTTGGCTGCACTCTCTCTCTTCTTCTTCAAGCGTACTTCCTCCTTCTTCTGCAAAGCTTCGATCTCTGCTTGTTCAGCGCGAGTCAACTTGCGTCCTTCATTGCGCGCTTGCTGCTCTATGGCCTGTACCGAAACCTGGTTCTGCTTTCGAGCAGCGCGCATATCCGCCGCACGCTTTGCTTTGCGAGCGGCCTCCGCTGACCTCAACTCCTGCAGTTTAGACACGTCATCTTCCGATGATGCTGTGGTTTGCATCGTCGCTTCTAATTCCGCGATCTTTACGTTGAAACGGTTGTTTCTGGCAATCTGCCGATCTGTCAGCAGTCTCTTGCGCTTCTTCTCTTCGACTTCAAGCATTTCGAGACGCGCAGCATCTTCCTGTGTCACCAAATCTTGGTTGCTGATGCGAGCAATTTCAGATTTGAATCGGCGTACATGCTTTGCAACACTCTGATTAGTTCGCTCCTGTTTGACTCGCTTTTGTACGAGTAGTTGTTGCAAGAGATCTTGGTCATCTTCTTGTCCTATTCCTTGAGTTTCCCTATACCTAACTTCCTCTATAGCCAGTTTGATCCTGTTGTTGTTCCTATAAGCAAAGTCCCTCATCTTCTGCTCCTCTACCTCTATTGCAAGGAGATCTGCCTCCTCTTCTGCGGTCAAACTTTCGCCTTGCGCTTTTTTCATGTGAATGGCAGCACGCCTGGCTCTTCCTTCCCACTTGCGCGAGGTATTCCTCTCGGTAACTTTTTGTTTATTAACGAAATAGGATTCGAGCCGGATGAGCAAAGCCTCCTCATCACCCCTCAAGGTATGAAGAGCACGCTTCTCTTTCAAAGTGTTGTATTTTTGTCTCCTCGAAGCATGCTCCTGTCGTCCCTGATCGTTGCGTTCATCAAGCCTGACAGTTCTGACGTTGCCCAATGCTCCTGACTTCCTAAGTTGACGAGTGTGATTCGCCTTAATACTCCATGCACGTGAAATCACGCGGGCAGTGTGAGTCTCTTGTGCGGCGATAGCTGCATGAATATCATCCAGTCCGGAACTGCTATCCAATCCTAAAGCCTGGCAGATGTACGGTCTGAGCTTTTCGCAACTCAGGCAACTACGATTGCTTTCAGCACGAGAGTGCAAACCAATAGTGACTTTCGACTCACTAACACATCCAGTCGTAAGCTCCTGGGCATTGCCTCATGTACTCTTCATCAGATAAGTGTGGAGATTCGACGCCTCCCCAACGACGGATTGTACCTGCGTACATCAGAGCGCCTTTCTTTCCAAAATCGAAGAGCCAATGCAGGGCAGGCATGATTGTCTGTCGTCTCTGCTTGCCCATGAGCTGGAAGAGGAGAAAAGCGGTGCCCTACGTAGTGATATTAGCAATGACCAATATGAGTGGAAGATCTATAATTTACTATGGAGAGTGATGATTTGTGTCCCTGACCAAATAGGCCAGGTAAGGCATGACATTCCACACTGATTGAAGCTTGCGACCATGTCTGGCTTCGGAGCTTCTCAAAGCGAAGGAGCGAGGCAGCTCTGTAGGAGGAATCCTTTACCGGTACAGCAACGCAAATAGTGTGGCATTCGATTTCCTCTGCCTCTAACAGGCTCATGTACTTTCCATAGATTGAGAGGAGCCTTTCTGCATGCATGGCTTTATCCGCTTTTGATGCAGATATTCTCTCCTCTGCGAAATGTGTTACCACCGATCCGGACCATAAGGCCTGAGTGTCTCGGCCAAAAATGCAGAAAGTACTGTTGGTCAGACTTAGGCAAATCTTCCGTTCGATCTCCATGGCGAGGGCGTGAAAACTGCGAACAATGTGATCTTCACGGTCAAAGGGCACTTTCCCAGTATCTTTGCGAGGATACGCGCGTGCCATGATGTCTACGCATGAGATCTGGTGGCATATGCTGATTAGATTTGCCTGCGACTTCATACGCAGTGAAGTGGCTTACAGATGGGTCACTGCCTCCCATTCGGCGTACCATCTTCACAGTCCAGGATTTGTCCTCCTCTTGCAAAAACGAACCCTCTGGATCTTCCTCGGGCTTCCAGTTAAAGAGACATAAATCCCTGGTGCGATAATCAGGGAAGAACCTTCCAAGGCGTTTGTTCTTAAAGATGCTTGGATTGCTGCCGATAAGTTCCAAGACTTCTCGATCCCAGTCTTTTTGCAGAAGCGCCAAGGGGTGCACGAAGTCAGGTGGTGCCTTAGCAGCCTGGATCGCCTTCCAAGCTTCGTTGAGCTCCCTTGATAAAGGATGTTGCTTGATAGACTCGTCAACGGCAGCCATGAACGCTAACTCGGATGGAAACTGAATGTTTCTAGCCTGAGTGCTTTCATCATCTTCCTCATTGCTGTCAAGCAGATAAGGACATATGTCTTCACTGTCTTCTTCCTCTTCTCCGTTGGGTAGAGGAGGATCCACAGCTTCTCTGCTCATACCAACATAGGCCGCATGCCGCGCTGTGATCTCCTGCACTGGCGGGACAGTCGGCGAGTATTGGCGAGTTAGGCTAACGTCCGATTCGACGGAAAGGCTCGGAACAAGTCCCTGCCGTACGAGAGTAAGGGAATATACCGTGCAGGGATCTAGGTTGGGATTTGGAAAAGGTCCAGCTCGATTGCTCTAGCAAGAAGTAGATACGATGAGGAGTTAGCACTAAACCTTAAACCCCTTGAAGTTTATGCGACTGATACATTACTTACATCGTTATGGATATACCAGCCATCAGATAAACGATTGTGACAGATGTAATGCCCCTGCGACAGGTTTGTACCGATGTGGCACGTTACGCCTGTGACAGCGTAGACGACGCTTGGCAATGAGTTGGCACCTGTAGACAGGGCAGTGATACTGACCTTCCCGGGAATAGAAACAGGTCTGTTGTTCTTCATGAACTGTGTAGCTACACTTTCCCGCTGAAAGCGATTGATACTGAGTAAAATGGTGTCTGGAGTGGCTGTGATATGGTCCGTAAAGACGTGTTCGGATTGCCGACGATTCTCGCATTGGAAATCGTGATTAGTAAATGGAGTGGAAATGTCGCGTAGCAGATCGGCTAACGTTATAATTTCGGATGAAGATTGGCGGAAAGGTAGTTCTAGACTAAGTTTTCGGTCGAAAGAAACACTTTCACGGCGACAAGTACTATTCAGGCATTTCTTTTGCGTAGAGAAGCGAAGGTCGAACTGTCGAAAGGCGTTGTGGGAAGCAGTGCCGAGAAAATCGATTTCCTCTTCTATGGACAGCTTCGTAGGGGGTAGAGGTTCAGATAGGCCGGAAACGATGCCGAGAATAGCCTCTACGAAATGCCTTTCTAGTAGAGCCGAATCGCCTTGTGACCCTTTCGGGTATAGGGTGCCATCCTCTAGCTTCCATATAGCTTCGCACAAGGCCTGAGGAGATACTGTTGTTGACGCCGAAGGAAGTAGGAGAGCGGCTAAAGGTTCCACTAGTGACTGCATGCCTGAACGCGCCTGAAGGCCCTGTTTAAAACATTGGTAGAGTAGAGAGCGTACCACAGGATTGTTGATCGTCTTAACAACTGCAGCGCTGACAAAGCATGTGTTGCCTAGATTGACTAGTCTCGGTACGAGATGTTCTGTTGAAGATCTTGGTGGCGTCTGAAAAAGTATAGGAGATGGACCAGTTGGTATTGTAATGTACTGGGAGTTGTCCCCCAGGCCGGTTCTGGGCCGCTTGACTGCAGAAATCTGAGATTCTGGGTGCCTTTTGAAGGGAGGGGCTGTCAGTAACGTCTGCCGAAGCGGTATAGACAGGGCATTGACGTTCTGCTTCGAAGCCGCTGAGATGGAAAGGCAAGACGAGACGGGAGAGGCATGAGCTGCGGGTAGTGTAGGATCTTGCTTGGACGAAGGTATCTTATGTGTAAGTGGTCTTTGCTCCTTCTCCCTTGAATGGACGTTCGCTACCACCGTGTCTCCTACTTTTGTTGCGGGCGGGAGTACAGTCTGGGCCGCGATATATAGGAACTTGTCCCGCAAAGCTATACTATGCGGATGCGACCGAACTTGGCGTCCAGATGGCGAAAGAGGAATGCAAGCTTCTCGTGAGGAGGAAGAGGGGATTCTATCCGGTGAGGTACTCTGGCAAGACTTTCCTGCGCAAGCGCCTCGAGGGGTATCCATATCGCAGGTGTGCAGTAGTTTCGGAAACACCTGTTTGAAAGAAATGCGGTCAAAGACATTAGCATCGCGAGTTTATCAACAGCCCATTAAGGGGTCCGAAGGAGACCGTACCTGCTTAACCGGATCTGCTACTGGTCGGACCGGTGAGCTGGCCCGCGCGACATCTGTAGCCTGCGACAGACGAGTAATGCGTTTAGGATAGCTACAATATTCAGCTATGAAGATCAAAACCTTATGAAGTAAGTGATGGGCTGGCGATTCGTGACCTCACTAAGTTACGGTCCGAACAAAAGTGAATATGAGGATCTACTAGCCTATGGAGATACCGGCAGAGGCAGAAATGCAGTGCTATACCTTTCCATCAATAAGAGGTCTCTCTCATCAGACTAAAGACGATTCACCGGGGCTTCAGCGTACCATGCGGCTATGTTGAGAGAAGGCACCCTCCTGATCGATCCTCCTCCCTCGTGATCAGAAGATGTCGAACACGAAGGGAACTCCCCAGCGAAGAAAAGAATATGACCCTTCCCATTCTCACAATCTTGCTGAGGTCATACATTCATTGCAACGACAAGCCCTCGATACCAGACCAGTACCTTTTGTTCTTCTCGTTCTCAGACTCGCAGACCAGGCTTCGCGCTCTTGTACAGGATACAGAAATCTCAGCAAGCAAACGAAGATTGCCAGGCACTTCCGCTCGTAACGAGCAGACTTTCTGGTAGATTCGAATGCATTCAAGCCAGTAAGATAGTGGTGCAAGCTACCATTTGGTGAAAATCGACGGTGCTCCTGCTATCGACGAAGCGGCCGTGCATTTTTCGGTGAAAAAGGACATAAAGAAAGCTTTCGAGTTTCCAGTCTTCTCCCAAATGTTCTCAGAGGAGGCATACGGCTCATAACTAGAGGGCTCAGCTGGGACAACAGGATTTTGGAGACAAACTGAAGCCTCTGGTCGACTACCCGTGCGCTAACCGGGCGGCAAGACTGACGAGTGATGTCGTTCATCTTTTCGAAGATTAGACCGCAGGCCAGAAGCCACCGACGCCAATCCTGTGTCGCTGTAGTGGCCCCTCTCCATTCAAGATCTCATCCGGTATTGAAGAAGGGGCGAGGCCTGAAGTGCGGGTTCCACCTTGTGCGTGTGCGGAATTCTATGCATTGGCAGAGTAAAGGACGACAAGGCCCTACTTTGCTTGATGATTGCATAAAGCGGGGATTGAATGCTGTATTCACTCCTGCCGATATGCGATCGTGGGGATATCGAGCTTTGTTGGCCGGGTTTTCGCTTGTAGAGAGGCAGCATGATAGCACGGTGGCGTGACGTTCAGAAATGCAGTGGAAACCCTGCCTTCAAGATCGGAATCGGGCATATGAATCTTGCGTTAAATAAGATCCTGTGATGTGACGCCGTACTGAGCCCTCATTTACGTCTTTACAGCTCAAGGACAACTGTTTTGAAGGAATTGGATGCATTTCAGAGATACAATCTTCGCTGAATGTCACAGATCTGTTCACGTTTGTACATTGCTCAATTTCGGTGCCTTCTGCTTTTCTGCCCGCTAGGGCAAGCACGCTCCCAATCTAACAATAGTATCTGAACTATTGGACCATCGCCACGTCTTTCTACGGTAGGGGAGCAGACTAGACCTAATCACCCTCTCCATCTGATCACCAGCTTCCGACATTTGACCTAGACTATGCCCTCTCGTTTACAGGCTCCACGGTTGCTCTAGCTTGTGAGCTACGTAACCACTCTCGCAAAGAGTATAAGTGATGGCAGTCGCGGTATCGGAAAGAGGGACATTCCCGCAGCATGTTGATTTCTACGCTCCGCTCCAGTCGATGCCTTTTCTCAGCGATTGCCCGAACATCACGGCAATAACCGCAATAGACCCTGCAAAGGAAGTAATTCCCAACTTCGATTCCAGATGCGATCCTGACGTTTGCGAAAGAGCACACGTGAACAGGTCGATACTCTCGGCGAGCGATCAAAAGAAGTCCATCTACCATCTTTATGATATTGTTTGGCGCACTACTACATTGGTTTGGCATGACCCTACGGGTGCTCTTACGGAGCCATTCCAGAATAGGCTATGAAAAGACAGCTTCTACTTGTTCCTTGTCGATAGGACTAAAGAACCAGGGCTCTTGGGGATTCTATTGCCTCGAGTGGCATTTCCTTGCCAACCTGGGAAGAACCCTTGATCGTGTTCAGGACGCCAAATCGTCCTGAAAGTGATCACATTCTTGGGCTCCATATCCGGGCCGCCCAAGTCATAGCGTGCAGTGCTGACTATTCCTCTCGAGATAGTCTCGATGCCGGAGTGGTTAAATACACCTTGACTTTGTAGTGCACTCTAGCTGAAAGCTTGACCGAAGAGATGGTTATGGATAATGCTTGCAGCCTGCTCAACGTCGAGATCGGCGAGCGAGAGGATTTTCGAGATCCTCGCTGCCCCTTCAGCAGTTTTGCTATCATCTTCCGAGTCTAGTCTTGCTGGTTGACACGGAGAAGATGTAGCTGGAACAGCAGTGCCACCCCTCCAAGCGGGCGGTCGGCTGTAGCCGCCGGGATCTTGCTTGACACGGTCTTCCTGTCATTATCCTCTACGTAGTTTTCCAGTTTGTGAATCTAGAGATCATAGTTTGCGAATCTAGAGATCATTGTTAATGTGTACCCCACATGGTTAGAAAATAATCTACATAGACTTTACAATTCTCTTTCGCTTGATACTACTGGCATTCCCAGGTCTACTCCCGGCAGCCGGAATCTCTCGATCCGTGCTCAAGCTCGTAGAAATGCTTCTCGAATCTTGATGAATGTCTGCATCAGAAGTCTTCTTTCTTGTCCTGCTGAGGAAACGTGTGTTTCAAGGGCTGAATGCATCAGCCGACCGTTCACACATCTGGTATGGGCATTATCAACTTACTTTGCCGTGGTATTCTTCTTCTTCTTCCGCTTTTTCATCTTTATCTTCTGCATTATCATCATCATCATCTTCTTCTTCTTCTCCTTGTTCTCTGCTTAAATCGATTATGCCTACAGACTAACGTTGAGTTTACAGACTAGACAAGATTATCAGCCTAAGCTTTGTGCAACCGACTATCCTTTTCCTAGTTTCAGGGGCAGGTTCCTTATTTTCATGCTGTGTCCCACGAATGCAACCGCAGACAGTTCCGAGTTAACGTTAACCCTCTCTTGTAAAGCTGCTTGTTCTTAGGAAGAGGAGGGTAGGAGCTAATGCCGGGATTCTTTGCAAATTACTCAAGGCGAGAGCGTCGTATCTTTATCATCCTCCTCGAACTTTCGAGATATGTGTAACTCGATAATTATGTGCTTCCACACCGCCCGATCTGCTTGCTTCAGGCTTATTGACTTCATAGCCAGCTCTTATTCGTAATACCGAGAAGTGCTAATGTCCAGAACGCGATCAAACTTCCTCAACCCGTCCTTCCTCTCTAACAGCAGGGACAGTTCTTCACAGGTGAATAAGTCTGCGTGCACGCTCATCAGGCTCGTGAACAGGCTGCTAGACTGGGTCCGCGCCATGCCGAGGTTGTTGCAGTTGACTTGGATCTTCAGCAGGAAGATCCGCCCAGCATCGAGAAATAGAGCAGGAGAAACTCTCCTTGTAGACATTGATACGCATTAGGCTGTATTCACTGTCTTATGCTCTCAGTAAACGAGCAGGTGGGTGGTGTCTCTTGCCTGGCAACAAGCAGCTTCTAAACTCGTCTGTTCACTCTGAAATCGGAACTGCCCCGTCTCCTTGTCGGGTCCCAGCGTTTAGGTTCAAAAGAAGACGCTGTCGCGTTAATGATCTTCTGCCCGTGCTGGATACAGAAGAGAACATAGCGCCCTTACAATCATGGTGTGAAATTTGGGCAGAGCTGTGTCCAATCGACAATACGGATGGTCTGCAAAACGCAGCACCCAACACCCATGGCATTAGTATCGCAGGAGCCTAGCGAACCTCCTTTGTTGTCTAGACCCTTAAGAGTGTGTCGGCCCCACGAACATATACATCCTTCTCCCAGAAGAATTGCAGTATTGTAATATTAGTATAGTGGCCAAATAGTGATCGCACGAACATTGATTGGACAAACCCGTCCCTTGCTTTCCCATCGACCGACCCGAAGCAAAATAGCATACGAAGCCTTTACAGGCAAAACTCCAAGATGCACATCCTGTCTGTGCTACGCCGATGTAACAGCCCTGTCTTGGCAAGGAGTCTCTCTCGCAGCTTCGCCTCTTCCAAACATGCAGCGAAGCTCATCCAACTCGAAATCGATGGCCGCACCGTCGAAGTGGAGCAAGGCTCGAGTCTGATTCAAGTGAGTGATGATTGACACATCACACATGTATCAGTCGAGAACGATGTTGACCCGGACTTTTGTGCCATCCACAGGCTTGTGAGCAAGCCGGTGCAACGATCCCTCGATTTTGCTAGTCAGTCTTTGTAGCTGTGATGCCGGCCACCCCACAAATTGCACTGCTAATCTCACTTACCCCTTCGCAGCCATGACCGCCTGGCGATCGCTGGTAACTGCCGAATGTGTCTTGTGGAAGTCTCTCCTGGTCCTCCCAAACCTCAGGTAAGCTAAAACGCTCCTCTCCCATTGCAACCGTAGAAGACTGACTGTTGCAACTTGCACACAGGCATCTTGGTATGTCTACGCTACCTAGTGTACACCCGGCACGCACTGCTTACTAACTATCCATTCGACAGTGCAATGCCGGCTATGCCTGGCCAGAAAGTCAAAACAAATAGCCCCCTTGTGCATAAAGCTAGAGAAGGATGCATGGAGCTTTTGCTGGCAAACCACCCCCTGGATTGTCCTATCTGTGACCAGGTTCGTCCTCCCTTGTCCTTCTTGGCCATATGTGACGATTTTACCTGATTCCGGTGGCAAAATTGCTACAGGGTGGCCAATGTGACCTTCAAGACCAGTCGATGCGATACGGCTCAGATAGAGGTCGCTTTCATGAGATCGCAGGGAAGCGTGCTGTCGAAGACAAGGACCTCGGCCCACTGGTAAAGACGGTCATGACACGGTGTATCCACTGCACGCGCTGTGTTCGATTCGCCAACGAAGTGGCAGGAGTAGATGAGCTAGGTACTACAGGTCGAGGAAACGCTATGCAAATCGGTACATACGTGCAAAAAGTCCTCAATACAGAAATGTCAGGAAATGTAGTCGACTTGTGCCCTGTCGGCGCTCTGACTGCCAAGCCATACGCTTTCCAGGCTCGTCCTTGGGAACTGAAGAAGACAGAGTCGATAGACGTTCTAGATGGTATTGGCTCGAATATTAGAGTAGACTCTAGAGGTACACAAGTTATGCGCATCCAACCCAGACTCAATGACGACGTCAACGAAGAATGGATAAATGACAAAACGAGATGGGCATACGATGGTTTACGGTATCAACGACTCACAACGCCTTTGATCAGAGAAGGTGATAGATTCGTCCCTGCCTCGTGGCCCGAGGCGCTGGAGAGAATCGCAGAAGGACTGGCAGCTTCGGGAGCCCAAGGCAATGAAATCAAGGCGATCGCCGGTTCTTTGGCTGATACCGAGTCGCTTGTTGCACTCAAGGACCTCATCAACAAGCTAGGATCTGACAACACTACCTTGGATACTCAGGTCGCCTCGGCTTCCGTTCCACCCGCAACCGGCGTTGATCTTAGATCGAACTACACCTTTAACTCTACAATTCCCGGTGCTGAGACAGCAGATGCTCTCTTGCTGATTGGTACAAACCCAAGACACGAAGGCTCAATCTTGAACACACGTCTCCGAAAAGCATACCTCAGTACAGGGTTAGACATCGGTCTAATCGGACAAGACTTCAACTCTACTTTCCAATATGAGAAATTAGGAGATGATCTGAAGGCCGTCAAGAGCTTCCTGACTTCCGGAAAGGGAGCATTCGCTGAAAAGTTCAAGAATGCTAAGAAACCCATGATCATAGTCGGAAGTGGTATTTATGATCATGCTGATGGGCCTGCTGTCTTATCGGCTTTATCGGACTATGTCGTCAAGAACAAGGACAAGTTCGTACATGCCGAATGGAACGGCTTCAATGTCCTTCAAAGGGTGAGTGATGACGATAACTTGTAATAGATACAGGGCGTTCGATACTAATTGCTCTGTCACTGCCAGGCTATCTCCCATACTGCAGCATATGATATCGGCTTCACACCTTCGGCTTCCGCTTCCACCGTCACACCAAAGTTCGTCTACCTCCTCAATGCCGACGACATTCCATCATCAGCCATTCCTCAGGATGCATTCGTAGTCTATCAAGGTCATCATGGCGATGTTGGCGCTTCATACGCCGACGTCTGCTTGCCAGGCTCCGCCTACACCGAAAAGTCTTCGACGTACGTGAACACCGAAGGAAGAGTTCAAGTGTCGCGAGCTGCAGTCGGACCGCCAGGAGCCGCACGCGAGGACTGGAAGATCGTTAGAGCACTGTCAGAAGTTATCGGAAATACATTACCTTATGATGATCTCTCTGGATTGAGGGATAGAATGTGGGAAGTATCACCTACATTGAACGCATACGATGTGGTAGATAGACCAAGTAATCCTCTGGTCGGTTTCAAGCACCTCGCTACTTCCAAGCCAAAGGCGGTGGCGCAAGGTACAAAGGGTGCTTTCCAAATTCCCATCGAGAACTTCTACAGAACGGATCCTATTTCGCGCTCATCAGTGACGATGGCAAAGTGCACGGTACGTTTCGCAAACCGTGTCCAATTCGATTAGCGATGAATGAACTGACTTGACGTGACATCTTCGTTATCACAGGACGCTTTCGTTAAGGGTGAATGGTACGCGCACGACGAGGAACGACCACTCGCCAGCTTTGGCTAAAAGTGCTATACCTTTTGGTGCTCAATTAAGAAAAGTATCCGTCTCTCCCTTTTTTTCGTCAGAAGCAGTAGAGCACAGTACTTTAGCTAGCCTTCTTTTGTAACACTACCTCATATGCTACCATGTCTTCTATCTCCGCTAATGTTCAATTAGGATACAACCCTCCACAGGACACTCGCACGTGGATGGCCGAGGGTCTGACCCGGTAAAGCTGAAGCACCTCTAACCTGGTCTTTGACGAATCCAAGTCATTGCAGCATGTTTTCGATACAGTGATCAATGGACAAAAAGATGATACACGTACAATCCAAATTACTCTTGGGACGATTGACTAGGTAGATGGTTCAAACTAAACTATGACTGATCAGAGGGCTAAACTGACTGGAATATATATCGAATCACTGTCGCTACGGCTGTCAAGCAAGACCGCACTTTCGATTTCAGTGATGATGCCTTTCAATCTCAAATGCGGAAATCGATTTTTTCTCCTGCAATCCATGCTCCTCGACCACTTCAATAGTTTGTGATAATTGAATGGAGGCCATGGGAGGAGCAGCAAAACTTCTATTACCGAAAGAAGAACGCTGAACTTCTGCTACCTCGTCTTCTGGGCTTGTGTTGCTTATAGCGTCGTACAAAGTAGCACCGGCTAAGACCATGGCGGGGGCTAGGAAACTGTCACATCGCAACTTAGATGTGAACGACCACTTGACAATGGGAGATCAGTAATACTCACGACCATACTTCCCAGGCGGTAGCCACGATAAATTTGCGCTTCGTGTCAAGAGCATATGGGCCTATGAAACAGGACAGGTAAGAGGTTGTCCCAAATGCCAAGAATGCACAGATTGCTGAGAGGACGAATTTCTCACCCTTTGCAGCTTGAAAGAAGGCCAAACTTCCCATCGACGCTAGCATCAGGAAGTAAGCCACTAATTGGTAATTATCGCGTTGCAGTGCTAGCTTCAATCTCCTCGCTTTTTCCTGGGGTTCTACTTGGGCCTGGAAGATCGACGCATAGTTTGTAGGTAGCATTGAGGTCGGAGTCAAATTGGAGAATGGACTTTCTTTTGGTAGTGAGATATTCAAAGTTGGTCGACTACGATGAAAGCCGGCTGCTATAACTTCAACATCCTGATCGGGATCAGGGTGTTCAAATGGCAGTTGAACAGTATCCACATCTGGTCTATATAGGCTGACCGTCTGAGCCAAGGTAGAAAGATCTAAAATCGAATATGGCGTTAGTGCCGCGGATGAAACGCAGAATCAATCTACGGCGCAATCGACTCACATAAGCCTTTCTCCAAGCTATTGATACGCTTGCGCAGGTAAATATTCAAAAAGAGGGCCGGAAGGCAGCTGGTCAAGAAGAAGAAGACTATGTATGTGCTGTATACGATGCCGCCCAGATAGATGCCGCGACGATCATGTTCCTCTGCTTTGGCTGGACCACATATGCCCTTTAGCTCTCCAGCTGGCATGTCTATAGATCAATTCACTTTCGCTTACCGAGCAAATCCATATATTCAGTGGCGGAAGCCAGGAGGGTCATATCTTGCTGCGAGCGAGCTCTGACTAGGAGATCCTGCAGGCCCTTATACCCCTTAGTGAGTGCTACGAATCCTTGACCATTTTGATGACCTGGGATGTATGTCGAGCATACTGCCAATATGCAAATGCCCAAGAGTGATCCATTCACAGCTATAAAGGAAGGTGCGGTCCTTCCAGCCCCTGCCCACTCATTCAGACGTGCAAGACCTTTGCGAACGCCCGGAGCCATGCACATCATTGATGTGGAGACCACGGCATAAGAGCATACCAAGGCAGTGGCCATCATGAACTGTGAGCGCACAACAATCCGCTGTTTCAGTGGGGCACATATGCGGGACGACTCCTTCAGCAACCCACCCAGTAACATCCCAGGGAATACGAAAAGCGGCGATCTCGAAAAGACGAACGAAGCCAGAACGTATGTATGATGAAGACTGATGCTCCAACAATTCAGCCATCCTAAGCAATAGAAAGGCCAGCCAGCTGGAACTCACTAATTCCCGTAATGAGCCATAGAATTGGCACGACGGCTCTGGGGTTGGGTCGCGTGGCTGGCCCATCGCTGATAAACAGTTTCAGGCACTTCCGCCGCCATCGGATGTACAAAGCGGACGATATGACCAAGACGACCACGCCACATAGACCTGCAGCTCTGTTCGGTTTAAGGCGGTTCAGCACATTCTATTATCCCCCTACCGGAAGGTCTGGGGGCCTGTCCCAATGATAATCGACGGTAGGGAACCCCAGGTAATTTCCACTGACGTATACTGTTGTATCCAGAACGGCTTGCCAAGGTTCGGAAATGCCTGCCGCAGAGCCGCCAACGTCAGTTCAAAGGTATCTCCCTAGCCTCAGTTCGTTCAGCAGTTTGCTTACAAGTTGGTCGATTGTGGCACTTAGAAAGTCGAATACATCAGTGCCAGGCGGGACTTGCTGGAGTATGCTGGAAAGGTCATTCATCTTGCGAAGTTGCCACAGGGGTATATGTACGTTTATGTGTTCCGGTTGGTTTCGGTTGTGTTCGGTCGAATCGACTGCAGCAAGACCGGAGACAACCTTCACAGGCACAGCCTCACTTGGCGTGATTGTGTGCTACGCTGCAATGCTCTATGACTTCCGGCAATCATCTAAGGGAATCTGGACGATGTTGTGGCGCCACCGGTCGGGACGATCATAGGGCACGTGCCTCTTGATGGGACTGCGGCATGGCAACAGTGCCTAGCTTCTCGAAGACATCGGCAGCGGAACGGCCACATCTAAGGGCGCTGTTGGTGAACGGATAATTTAGACTTGGCGAACGCAAACACAGACTCCCTTAGGCGCAGAAAGTTGCCGACCGAACCGCAATCGTACCGGTTTACGGGGTCGCCACTACCCCAGGTCTGCGACGTCTGCATGTCTGCAACGTGATCCTAATGCAGTATTTTCGGGAATGCAAGTTTCCTCATGGCGGGCCAGCAGTTACACGGAAGTGTATTATTAGACATTACTGGACATACAGTTCCAGGCGGAAAGACGAGCGTATATATGGCTTGAAAACCTAGAGCCCACATGGCATCTACACGAACATTAATGAAGCACTAGTTTACTAATTCCGGTACTGCATTCATACACTATTCCGACTACAAGCTATTTTTGATACCAATTAGACCTACTGCAATCCTGCTGAGATATCCTTTCTTTCCTATGTAGAGTCGTGGCCGAATTTTTCATACATTAACTTCTTCTCTTCCAGAGGATGCTCTTCAATTACCTCGACAGTCTGCGATAGTTGGATCGAAGCTAAGGGAGGTGCTAGGAAACCACGGCCTGGGAAACTTGCAGGTGGATCCACTTCTTCCTCTCGATTGACACTGATCACCGCATCGTAGAGAAACGCCAACGCTAGAATCATGGCGGGAGCGAGGTAACTCCAGACCTCCTGCAAAGTATGTGAGCTGAGCTCAACAGATGGCTAGCGTTGCGGGAGGAAAGGAGAGACTTACCCAAGTGTACGCTGCAAGGAACTGCTGCCTTGTGTCGAAGGACCATGGACCTGTCGGAGCGAGCGCACTGAAAATGTGGTCGAAATATCGGTCACACATCGGGGATAACTTGACTCACCTTTGGCAGCTTGAAAGAAACTCAAACTGGCCAAAGAGCCCAACATCAAGAAGTACGCAATCAGTTGTAAGTTATCACGACGCAGTGCTGCCTTGAGTCTTCTAGCCTTTTCTTGTGGATCAACCTGGGCTTGAAAGATGTTTGCGTAAGTCCGAGGTACACCTGAAGATGGAGCGAGATTTGCGAAGGGGCGGTCTTTAGGAAGCTGTACACGAGGTCGAGGAGGCAGAATACCATCTCCCGGCGTGCCGGCCGTAACTTCCGTGCTGTCAAGCATGGGCTTAAAGGCGGGAGGCATGGGTACGATGTGTTCGCCTGGCAAGCTTGCAGAGTGTTGATGTGACTGGGCACCTATACCGATCCAAGACGTTAGCTCATCGCGTGCTTCCTTTGGGAGTTCAGCCTGCCGACTTACTGAGTCCTTGTTCCAGGCGATGGATACGCTTTTTCATGTATATGTTCAAAAACAGTGAAGGAACAAGACCGAAGAGTGCGAATACTGCTATATGGGTACTGAAAACTGCTCCCCCCCAGACAATAGCTTGACGATTCTCGTCAGATGCTTTTTCTGGCGAGATAACGCACTGATCAATCAATCGGAATATTTGATATGAGAAACGCTTCTCTTGGACGCACCTAGAATAGCTGCATATGTACCGGCAGCAGCCATGATAGACATGTCACCGGTCGCTTTGGCCTGGGCGAACAGCGTTTGCAAGCCTGTGTATCCTTCGTGCAGTTTCTGGAAACTGGAACCGGTAAGAGCACCGGCTACAAATGTCGAGCCTATGGCCAATGCTATCACGGCGAAGAGCGAAGCATGTACCACAATGAAAGCTGGACTGAATCGAGTGGAAGGCTTGCCGGCATTCAAGCGTATTAGGCCCCTTCGTACAAGGGGAGCGCTGCACATGGCTGAGGCGGCTATCACTGCATACGAGCTCGTTACACCGAAAGCCAATGTCCACTGTCGAGAGACAATGTAGCTTCAGAGTCAAGTGTATACAAGGGAAAGAGCCGCTTCTCCCGTACCCAGTATAGACCCAAACCGTAGGTTAGATGTCGCTGGTTCATGGCGGAACGTATCCAGAAAGTGTGGACAATCACGCCTTTACGGGAAATATAACCAGTCAGCAGTGATTATGTTACGAAAGAATCATGGAAGTGGATGACCCACAGACCGCAGCAATGAGCCACAATACCGGGACCCAAAGTCGTGGATTTGGCCGGGTTGCGGCCCCGTCCACCACGAAACAGTGGAGTCTTCCTTTGCGCCACCTCACGAATAAGCCGGCGGCGATGAGCGCAATGACGATACAGCAGAGAGCAGGTACACTAAAGTGTAGAAATCCCAGGAGGTTAGCTATCGTGTCAAGTGCGAGCCCGTGACTGCGTTGAGCTGGGGCTCCCGACAACCGCTCAGGCGAAATCCTCACAGGTACACCTGAACCTGAAAGGCAAGACCTAAGCTCGGATAGACCTGTCGGACCAGACGTCTTTGTGTCAGCTCTACAGGTTGAAGATCCCATCGTTTCCCTTGGACACACCTGGTCAGCCAGCATCTGTGACAGGAAATCGAAGGCATCGACGCCAGGAGGGACTTGCTGCAGCAGCGAAGGGATATCCATGGCCTTCTGCGGGTCAGTCAGAACACTCTTCTGGCCGTTGAAGGTGTTTCAAAGCTTGGGCAGCAGGCTTGAGGCAAGACGCGTAGTCGGACAAAGCCGTACCCTGATGGCTCTATCGAACGAGAATCAGTGTTGTTCAGCCCGTTCAGGGTCGCCCCTGTACAGAGCATGCACCCGATGAGGCTGGGAAGCTTGCAAGTAACCCCATTCATGGGAGAGAATCGTGTAACATGGGATGTGAGAGTGATGGGCGGGTCCGGGCGGAGCCCCCTTGACCAGAGAATGCCGAAGCCAAGGACGGCCGCTGTAACCGATGTGCAGCGTCTGCTCGAGTTGGCATACCGTCTCTAGGGTTGCATCCATCATCTCGCTTGCCTTGTTCGGAACATTGTGACCATCCGCGATATACGAAGGGTTCATTCACCGCGATTTCGCTAAGTTGTAGTCCGCCACCAGACAGAACAATCGATCGCATAAAGTAAGCATGCAGGATTTTTAGACAAGAATGAACGCTAGAGAGCTAACTTGATGCTATGACAAGGCGCGACACGGCCGATCTGAAGCTGCTATGCCTGTGAATGTGCAAATTCCCAAGGCTCCACAATGTCACACGGGTGTTACCTGATTACTGACTGCCCCACAGCATGACTACACCCTAACCCCCGCATGCACACCCGCTGATGACAAGGCCTATGCCAGTAAACGTGACCGCGTTCCGAGGCTGCCGCTCCATTCCGCCCATAGTCGGCCCCCAGGATATGCTTTTATACACTGAATCTCTCGTACAGAGTCTTCTTCTCCTCGAGAGCATGCTCTTCGACTACTTGTACGGTCTGCGAGAGCTGTATCGAGGCCAGAGGTGGTATCTGAAATTGGCGACCGGAGAAGGGCGAGACAGGAATATCCACCTCCTCATCTTGCTGCACACTAGCCATCGAATCGTACAGGAACGCGCATGCTAAGACGATAGCTGGTACTAGATAAGCCCACACTGCCTGTAAAACGATGACCTTAGATGCTGGTGGCCTCAAAGCTCAATTTAACGGCATATCTTACCCATGTGTAAGCTACTAGGAATTGTGCCTTCGTGTCCAGACGCCATGGGCCTATTGCAGTGGACATTATTTGTCACAGGGATAATAGTTAGTAAATCTCCGTACTAACACTACGGATGACCGTACCTTTCGCGGCTTGGTAAAAAGCGAGACTCGCCATAGCAGCGAGCATCAAGAAGTATGCGCCAAGTTGAAGGTTATCACGCCGCAAGGCTACTGTAAGTCTCCTCGCTTTTTCTTGTGGATCTACCCGAGCTTCCATAATAGTAGCATAGTTTTGAGGGAGGAGAGCCGTTGGAGCGAGATTGGCAAAAGGGCGGTCTTTTGGGAGTTCGAGCTCCAAGTGAGGATGCAAGGGCTCTCGGGAGGTTTGGGTCAACATTTCAGCTTCATCGCTTAAGGAAGCAGGATGTTGGTTTTTTGACTCCAAATTCAAAGGTACTGCTGCCGGCCGCTCCATGCTTGCGGAGTGTTCTCGGGACGAAACTTCTGAACACGAGAGGGCGGATCAGCCTGACGTGAGCAAGTCTCCTAGATAAACAGGATTACTGACCAAGGCCTCGCTGCAATCGGTCAATTTTCTTTCGCATGTATGCATTCAGGAAGAGCGAAGGTATCAGTCCAAAAAGGAAGAACACAACAATTTGAGTGCTATATATCGCGCCGCCAGTTATGATGGCTCGACGATTCCGGTGCAAGCCCTCATCTGTCAACCACATATCATTGCTCAGTTCCTGTTGTTCGAGCAGTCCTTGATGTGCCCTCCTTACCGATCATTTCCGTATACCCGCCGCTTGATGCTAAGACTGCTACATTCCCAGTAGCTTTGGCTTGGCCAATCAAGCCTTGCAGACCGACATAGCCATCATGGACCATCTGAAAGCTCGTACCCTGCAAGTTTGCGGGTATGTATAATGGACATACAGCTGCAACACACACGGCGAGGAGAGTGCAGTTTATCACCAGGATAGAGGGTGGGAATCTTGACGAACGGTGACCGATGTTCAGATGCATCAGACCTCTTCTTATAACGGGGGCCCTGCACATCACGGACGTGGCAATGATTGCGTATGAGCACGTAAGGGGAACAGGAAACAGCCACTGAGCACAAGACCGCGGATCAGTCTGCGAAACGCAACGGATCATGAGACTATCGTTGAGAAAGCGATCTCACCCAGAATGCGCCGAGGCCATAAGGAAGATATCTGCTCTTCAGTGCCGAACGCAACCAGAATGTGTGAGCGATTATGCCTTTGAAGAACCATGAGTTATAATGTCGGTAACGGAAACTTCGTGACATCGCTTACAAATGCCAGATATGAGCCACAGGGCCGGGACGAAGAGCTTGGGATTCGGGCGTGTTGCGGGGCCATCTGCCACAAAGAAGCGCAAACGGCCTTTCTTCCAGCGTATGAAAAGTCCAGCTATGATGGTAGATATGACAACGCAGCACAAAGTCGTGGCTCTGTTCGGACACAATGGAAACACATTCAGTCAACAACTGCATGGTCTCCTAGTACGATGCGGAAGAAACCTGATATCGCCTGGAGGAGAGGGTGAAGAGCAGACTCACACGTAGACTTGCACGGAGAAAGTTCTACCTAAATCTGGATACGCCTGTACGGGAATGTCAGGGAAAATCCTCTTCAATGTACAAAAGTCCCGAATACAAGCTCACCTGGGTGGTGATCGTCTCTGCTAGGAAATCATACACATCGATGCCGGGCGGCAGCTGCTGAAGAAGTGACGGGATGTCCATTTCTCTTCTTAGATGGTATAGATTCTAAAAAGGCGTCCTGTGTTGCGCATGCAGCAAATTATTACCGTTCAAGCGAATTGCTGCTCCTGCTTTTGCTGCGTGGCTTCCAATGCGTATTTCAAATGCACCCCTGAGGTCTGCTCCACATAGCCCTTTCCGGAGAGCCCGCTTCGACCTTTGTCGATTTTCTGCAGGGCAAGACTTGCGCTCGAGGAAGACAGAGTATGTCTGTCTGTCTGTCTTGCTTCGACGGGATAATGCCGGTCTTTGAACGATATGCTTCGTTTGCGGGACCTTCCCTGACCGCCAGCGCGACGATAATCAAATGCTCAAGCCAGCATGTTACTCATGAAAAGTACAGTGCGACGAAGTGGAAGACATCTGGAAGACGACTCGTAAACGTTTTATTTTCTGTCTGTGCTAAAAAACCAGCACTTAATTCATAGGTAGATCGGTACGACCGAGATTACGCCCCAAATGCTGCTTATGGTAAAAGTCGGGACCTGTCGATCTTGATTACACCCATTGTGGGGTCAATGATCGTGAGGCAACTTTTCTTGCATGCGAGACTTTGAACCTTGTCATGAAGCAGTCGCGTACATGTACGCGTATCGAAGAGCTATACCGGGCACTACTATCTCGGGTAAAAATTCGGCTGTTATCATAGCTAACTACAAGGAGAGACTTGCAGGCTCGACCTGCCTCTCTACCGGTGTCCCACAAAGCGTTCTCACTCTACGGACAAACAACGATAGAAATCCTGGATTGGGTCCAGCTGACTTCGTTCCAACGCACGATTTATATCTCCACCGAACGGGACGCGCGGATAACCGCCCTTGTTACAATACAGCAATGAATGCATGAGAGGCCATGCACCCCATATTTCAATATGTATATATGTACGCAAAAAAGGAAGCTACTGCGATAATCACCGATATGGTCTGTAAACATTCACCTTCTTCTCCGTTCCTCGTTTCTCATCCATTGCATATTCCTCCTGTACGCTCACGTCTTGACTGAGAGTAATGACGTTAGGAAGCGAAGCTGAAGCTTTATGCCTCGGGAACGGTCGACCAACAGATGTCTCGCTGATCTCATTGTCGAGTCGTTCATTGCGCAGAGCGTCGTACAAAAAGACAGCTGACATAAAACTTGCAGGAAGGACGAAGGAGTACACTTCCCACATTATCGAAATCTGAAGCTGCAGCCCAGCACCAATTCGGTTGGCGGCTAGATTGCGCTGTATCAGTACACATTGCGGAATTGGATAAGCACCGTAACTCACCTCCAGTCAACATGTAGAAGGCAAGTGATCCCATAGCTGAAAGTAGAAGAGATGTGGGCGGTGTGAGCACGTTGACTGTACGAACGAGCATCATCCCACAACCACAATGGCAAACACCCCACCTATTAATAGTAAGCAATACGCCAATAACATCTGGTTATCTCGACGAAGAGCTTTCCTCAACCTGGCAGATTTATCCGCTGGATTAGCGCCTTTCATGTCTATAATACGCTGCAGGTGTTGAGGGGCGGCTGTTGTATGTCTGACTTCGATGATATTAGCAAATGGCCGATCCTTCGGCAACTTTTGAGGGAGGTGGACCGTAATGGCGCCTGCATCATCTTTCAGGTGCTCGAAATATTCAGCAGGCGCTGGGATGGGTACACTCGTGTTGTGCTGCGACTGCGACCAGGAGCTTGCCGTCCCCAAGGTAGCTTGTGCCGCCGAGACTAGTGATGCAGTCGACATCTGTCGGTCAATTACGGGATACTTTTCAGATTCTGAATGGTGTAGCACTAACCGCCTATATCGTAGTCTTTGATACGATTCCGGATGTAGACATTCAGCAGTACAGCTGGAAGAATTGCACCAAACAGGTAAAATATGAAGAAGCTGCTGAAAATGCAGCCGCCGCTGCTATTGCTATCGCGCCTCGCTGCATCCATTGTCGCTAAGTCACATGAAGAAGCGCGTATGGTTAATCGCAGATCACCATCGCTTTGACAAATCAGATTGTTAATGCGACAGCAACTCGACGGGGATACTCTTACCGACTTGAGACATGAGTGGCGTAAGCTCAGCAAGCGCACCAATATCCTGGGTAACTTTTGCTTCTTGAAGGGTCTTTATGACTGCCTCGTACATTTTCCCAGCCATATCGCCTTGTCTGTATGCTTTCTTTCCAGGAATGCACAAAATAGCGCCGGCGAAGACACACCAAACGAACAAGGAGACATTGATAAGTATGACAGATCGGTCGTACCTCCCAGTAGCAGGAGCATCTTTCCCGCCTGCACTGAATCGGATGAGCAGTTTCCGTAGGAGAGGTGCATTTGTCAATACGTGCAGACTGAGACCCGCGAAAGAGATGATGGGTATAGCGCCGGCTACGATCGAGAAGGACGTGAAAGATCCAGTGTAGACCTTGGTGGAGAAAGTGATGTGGGTCCACGCAATCTGGGCTAGAAGAACTGAAGGGTGCGAAACACGCACATCATGTCAGCTCTCAGTTCGGCCGGAGTATTTAGTTATTGCGGATGAGACAGCGCTATGCTGGCGGTTCTTACGGAGACACATGATGCCCCAAAAGAAAGGCACCCAAGCTTTAGGACTGATATGAGTACAGGCTCCATCCTGCACGATCATCCATGCGTAGCCCTTGTTCCGTATTTTGAGGTAGAATGCGAGCACGATAGCTATGAAAGTTAGCGAGAGCAAGGCCGCGGCCAGGAAAGTAAAGCCCCAGTAGACCTAAGATGCAGCCAAGACAGCGGAAGACACAACTCAGCATGGAAGCTCCCTGAATTGACCCCTTGAGACAGGTGTAGTAGAGTGGGTCTGACGCGCGCACCTTCCCAAAATCAGGAAACATCTGATCAGTCAGAACGCCCTGGATGAAATCGAAGACATCGGTGCCTGGCGGTATGTCCTGCAGCATCTGCATCCACTGTTCGGCCATGACGAGCGGACCTGATGAGGTTGACGTTTTGGGAGGCTGTCGAGAACGCCGAGAAGAGATGCAGATAGTGACTGCTGAGGGGAGGAGAGCTTGAATTAAGGAGGGGCATGTCAATTGTGCGTCGACAAGCGAAGTCTGACCCCATTCAATAGATCGAGAACCGCTGCAGGTCTGTTTGGTCGCACGCATTGCGAGCCACATTTCGCGGTCCCTTTCATCGTGCCGCTCAAGAAACAACCTTCGAGGAAGATGCGCGGACGCCACCCGGAATTTCAGGGGAGATGATTTATGTGTGAAGCTTGGTCAGCGATGGCGGCCATCGGTCATACGGCACTCTCTCGAACCTAGCTTAGCGTCGGATTGTCTAGATACAGGCAGGCCAGTGGGGCCCTAGCAGGCGGTAACACGTCTTGTAGCCTCTACGGGATCCACCAGGCTTTTTGTTGGGTATAATATCACTTGTGTAGCGGAGCCAGCCTGCTATAGGGGTATTGCTCAGCCCATGTTGATTCTGTTCCCTTCGCCCCTCCTATGACTATCCTTCCACTCGTCGTCTTCCAAATCTTTCAATCTCTTCTCATCTCGCCGTCTCTCTCCTTCCATCGTATCATCTTCCTCCTGGAAAGCCTTCTTGTCTTCTTTCTCTTGGTTCACTTCAGCTGTATTCTTGGGTCCACCTCCTTGCAATATATTGCCTCTTTCGCCTTCCAACTGCAGGTATTGGTCTATACTCATTGTAGGTAGCCTATAGCCCGGTCCGAAGACTTCATTCTGTAGGCGTAGTCTTGTATTTATATTGTTATTGCTGCTGTTTGACACTGATGAGTTGGAGGGCAGGATTGTGAACGGTCGCAATATGCGGCCCGATGAATCCACTAGTTGCGAATGGTGACCTGCTGGAGATGTTAGACTAGATGTTACCTTGTCAAGCCGCCATTGCGAGTCTTCTTCTTCTCTCGCGCGCTGCCGGGGGTCTGATGCCGATGTACGATGCGACGAGGAAGGGGACGAAGGTAACTCGGACATGTTAGGCATGCTTTGGAGTAGCTCCACTTCGCCTTTTATGCTGTTCAATTCGTTGAACGCCCTCATGTAGCACAGTGACAGTTGTGTTAGGTATAGTGAACGTTCTATCTCCTCGTCTTCTTCGTCCTCTTGTTCTGCCGCACTCGTAGAGGGTCGCCCTGCACGTGCTTGTCTCCGTTGCTCGATGTTCTGCAGTTTGTACGTGGTGTCAATTGGATCAAGGAGGGAAGGATGAAATATGACAAGAAGTGTGTACTCACCTCCAGCTTTTCCTTCAAGGCCTTCTCCTCTTTATACTGCTTGATCTTTGCATCTCTCCTCGACATGGGATCAGAGGGTAGGCCTCTGCTCGCCAGAATCGACAGTTCCCTCCTCTTCTCCTCAGGTATCACCTCGTACTCGTCGCATCTGTCGGTGAACATCTGCAGCTGTGCGTGCGCTCGTGTGAGCACATCGATGCGCGACTTGTAGTCCCGGGTCCGCGATTGCAGGTCGAGCATGCCTGTATAGTAGGGTACCAGAAGGCATGGCAGCGATGGCGTCGACAGCTCGGATAGGGTCTCATTCGATGACAGCAGTGCGAGGTGGGCGATGAGGGATGCACAGAGCGACAGGTTCGACAGCAGCGATCCTAGCGAAGGGACGCCTTTGCTCGTTGATGCATGCTGGCTGTTGCTGCCATGGTCGGGCAGAGCAGCTGCCGCCGGGAGCGGGGGGTTGGCGAGGTAGGCTTCGGACTGTGCAAGCGTGCGCTTCAGCAGCTGTGCGAGCGTTGTGTCCTCGTGCTGCTGCGAATCGTCCATTGGAGCTGTCGACTGCGCTGTAATATTAGTCCCGGTCCAAGCTGGTGCTAATCTTTGCTGCGCTCTTCTTCACACGCACCAGACAGCTGTATATGTCCCACGCAAGCTTTTCAACTTGCACTATCATATATCATGCAAGCCAGCGCGGCAACGCAGAGCATGCCGAATTACGCAGACGTGCTGCGCAGCTGCGAGCCCGCATCCGCCAGTGAAAGTCTCCTGCTGCCGGAAGCCATGTGTTCTGCGCCAGAGTCAAGACATTCGCCGGCGGTCTGGACTGGCGACGGCGACAGGCTGATCACGCACACTGATCGCATCGCACAGTCGTCATTCTCCGCCTCGCTGTCTGCAGATTCTCGTTTCATGCTGTCTGTCTGGCTTTCGTTAACTCCATAGATCTGCTTTGCGATCTCGCTCGCTCGCAGCCCACTCCCTCTCCCCACGGCTCTGCATACAGGTCAGCCCAAGTTGACGGCAGCAGTCTGAGCATCGACCAAAGAGAAACGCTCACGTTCCCTCAGCTGTGTTCACGCATCCTGTGCATGACGCGCTCTGGCCTCCATTCCCCATCAATCCATCCGGCCGTCCATTCATCACGCCACCAAACCTTGCCATTCACGACCTGTGAACCGCTTCCCCAATCCTCTTCGCCCCGTCCTGACTGAAAGAGCGACACCATGGACGCCAACATCGACGACAACCCGTTCAGCAATCATCCGCCTACACCACCGCCGTTGCAGCTATCGACACGGTCGGAGCCTGCTCGGGCACTCGTGCCGGGCTTGGCGGACACTGCGCCTAAGAAGCCCTCGTCGAGCATCTTTGTGGAGCACCTCGAGGATGCTACGCCATCCAGGGACGATATGGAGGTGCGTTGACCATGCCGCCCTGACGCACGGGCGGAGTCGCCTCAGCTAACCGGTTTTGGACTGCTGCCCATCACCCTGCACATCACTTGATTCCCGGATGTCTCTGGATCTGCTTTCTGGCATGATGAACGATGGCCTTGCCCCTGGCTCACAATGCACATGAACGTATGGTCGCCTCGCAAACTCTTTTGGTCTTCATGGGCAATATCCTTCGACACTCGGTAATCAGGCCTTTGACTGTTTCTCGCCGGGGTCATACATATCGTCCCGCCGCCAGTCTGTCGAATTGGCTGGATACATGCGTCATTCTCCCAGGTCGCCCACTAGCGAAGGTGATGGAACATACATGCTCTTCTCACACGGGGAACCGCCAGTTCACGAATCCATATACCATTCACCACCTCTCAGTCCTACAGCTCCTGCGCATCACGCCAGGAACCCTAAAGCACACGCCCATGCGCATTCCACTGGAATGCCGTTTGCTGCGCTCGTTAGGAGACTGTCTTACACCTCGTCGAGACTACCAGCGAAGTACGCAAACAGGCAGTATCGCGATGCAGCAAACAAGAGACCTAAAACATCCTCCGGCCCTTTGCTCTTCTCGCCTGTTCAGCCCTTGGTGCCAGATCACACTCCCAACGGGACTGCCGTCGAGCTTCAGCTAGGGAGCATCCAGCCGGACAACCGTGCAAACCTCCCCGTGACCGATTACTTGGGCATTTCGCAGATGCGTCCTGTTGAGGCTACCACTAGACCGACTCCAAGACGGCGAACAAAGAGCGGCGAAGCAGTGGCGGGATCCCTTGGCAAGGGCATAGCGAGGGGAAGAGTCAAGGCGTACAAAAGACCCAACCATCCGCTCAGGAGTATATCCTTTATGGATGAGGTATCGCTAAAGACGCCAAGCAACCAAAAGCGCAGTAAACCCCTCAGCATGCCCTCGGACAGTGCCACTGCCCCTGTCTCACCTATTATTTGGGCAGAGAGAGAGCAAAGTGCTGTTCCTATAAGTACGCTTGCTTCGCTCACCCCATCACCGGAGACGACGATCGGAGGTGGTCAACCTGCGGGCTCTTCAATGACGCCAGACCACGAGATTGAAGTACAGTTGGCGAAACATGGTCGCAAGCGCTTATCCATGCCGAATTTGCTGGCTCCGCCTTTGACTGGCCAAGCAAGCATTCTTGAGCCAGTTAGGTCGGTCTTGAGTGCTACTTCGCATGCAGGAAGTGTATTCAATGACAGCTCGCCTTTATCGGTCAATTTGAGAACTCCTTCACCTCTTCTCGTACGAGACGGTGGCAATGTAGTGAAAGTTCCATCTAGGAGGAGCAGTATGGATGAACGAAGGGAGGGGAAACCTTATACTCCTGGCTGGCCTTGGCATAGGAGACATAGCAACTCCAGCCTTACAAGTTTGCTCTCACCCAAACTCGGAAGACAGGTATCGCCTTCTCTTTTACCCTACTCTGGAGTTCCGGTTGTCTCGACCACGTCCAATAACAGTGCTAGTCCCACCTTGGTAGCAACTGGCGAGTCGAGTGTGCATCTTTCAAGGGCACTGGACAGAATGCCAAGCCCAGAGATGCCTTTGCATACCGCAATCGTGCCGCAGCCATCCACATCTAAGCTTGCGGCCGAAGGCAGTGCGTGGCACGCCAATGCTACAGATGCACCGGCTAACGAACGAGGGTCTACAGACAAAGCTGGCGGGACAACACGACGATCTCTTTCTGCTAGTTTCATACAGCTTGGGCGCAAAGTAGCTAGCTTTGGAAACAGTCAAGCATTCGAAAGCAATCGCCAGAACAGTCAGGTTTCGTCTTTGACCAGTCCGGGAGAACCAAGTAACGAGACGAAAACTACGCCTGTTCCGAGAAGGAGGGATACAGGTGCCATCCATACGCCTTCGCCTAGGACAGCAGGAATCAGGAGTAGAGAATGGCCCTGGAGATCCCACTCTCATCAGCATGTTGCACCGCAATCACCTTCTACGAATAGCTCGCTTTCAACTGTCTCGTCTCCGCCAGACGAAGCACAATGGTCATTCAAGGTACAAGGAGTGTCTCCCGCTGGTTCGCCAAATGCGACACTTTCCGTACCAAGTATGAATGGAAGTACTAAGGTTTCAAATGGCTTGTTACGAGAGCGGTCACCAGTCTTCGCAAAGAGTCCTCTCGGTGAAAACTCTGTACAAACAGATTCATATTTCGCCTCGTCCGATGGCCCGGAGCCTTCGGATATGGTCACATTGTCTTCAAGCAACGCGGATCCTGCTCTGCAACCTGCGCTTGCTCCCGGCATCCGTAAACCCGATATCAACACGGCGTCTCTGGAGAAGCCAGATAATGAAGAGGAGTACCTTACCATGCGCAAGAAGAAGGATCTACTCAGTCCTGATAGGGAGCTTTCGGCAAAGCGAAATGAGAACAGCTTCGTGGTTGGGAGTAGGCCAACATTGTACCGCAATGCTAAATCAGACGATGGCGGTGCAGCAATCCGCTCTGGCGGCTTACAACTTACAGACCTGGATCAGGGCATGCAATATGTTTCAATATCAGCTCCCGCCTCAGGAAGACAGAGCCCCCTTATGATGTCGGGTTTGAAATCGCCAACCCGTCAAGCGTCCCCGTCTCCCTCTAGCAATCTAACCAAAATCCCGGAAGCGGACGAGCAGGATCTCCAGACAAGAAGAGAAAGTTGGCTCGCTAGCTTAAGAGGAAGACGTGCGGACTCGAACAGAAGAACGTCCGCTGCCGATATATTCGGTCTGGCTTCAAACTCGTCTCCTCAGATCGCTTCGCCGGTTGGCCCCTCAGAGTCTCGTCAACATGGAGCAGAGCCTCAGCATGCAGCGGCGTTCGCCACCGCAATGCCAATTTCCGCAGGCCAACAAGAGGGATTGGAAGAGATCAGCAGCAGCGGATTAGATTTCTCAAAGAAAGCGATTCAGCCTGTTTCCTCCTTCGATCCTTCGCTTTCGCAATTACATCGTCCCGCATCAAGGCCTAGTACACCTCAACTCGAGTCGCCAGCTTTGAGATCCCGAGCCGTATCTCAATCCTCCCTCTTGAGCGCCTCTAGACCAGCGACTCCCTCCGTCGTCCTGTCTTTGCCGAGCGGCACAACGAACATACGTCCTCTCCCCACCATGGCCACGAAGCCTGTATCAGTGTTGGACACCCATGGGAGTTCACAACCGAAACATTCACATAGACAGATCCAATCTATGCCTATTGTACCGCATCTCGATGCTGCTGCATTGCACATCTCGGGATTCGGTGCTCCCGAAAGTTCGGTGTTGAACGCCTTGCAAGCCAAGTTTGCCAGAGTGCTGAGTGCTGCTGCAAATCCAGCTCCTGTTGCAGTGGTCCCCGCTTCTACACCCTTGGCGAAGAAGGAAGTCAGACAAAGCACCGACAGGACAGACGCGGAGGAGACGCATTTCCTTGCAACAGAGTCGAGAAAGTACGAGCGCGCAGGTGTTGATGATAAAGACGAGGAGGGCGCTTCGGGGCACGTAGCAGCAGATATAGATCAAGTGACGACGCCTGAAATGACCAGAACACCGAAACTCTCATACGCTACGTCAAGCTCTGCCGGCTCGCCGCCTTCGACTGCTGAACCTCGCACCGATATACGTGCCCGCATCCTCAGGATGGGAACTCCTACTGGGACTGCAACTGCTTCGAACAATGGCGATTTTCATACAACCCACGAATTGGTCTTCCAAGGCTCGTACCCATCTGTTGGAACGTCATCTTCTATGTCGGATGCAAACGGGCCTGAGAACGCCTTTGATATTCTGCTCTCTAGCACTGGGATGGATAGTATCGACGGCTTGCCACAGTCTAGGGTAGCTAAATGGGCGAGAAGAGACGGGAGCGACGATAGCGAGGTCACTATTGGTTCGGTTAGCAGTACTGAGGATGGTGCGCCGAGAGACATTTTCGAGGAAGGTAAAGTGCTGGTCTGGTAGTTCGCGTTCGAGCCGATTCAATCCTTTAGTTTATTTACCTGTGAACAAACCGACCGAGCACTGCGAGATGTATGTATGACCTTTTCACGACTCTGCATAACGAATCACGACGCACTCGCGAAATTTGTTCTAATAGGACCTAGCATTCTCTACGAAAGGCAGTTGAGTTTACCAGAAATGACCAAATTCTGGAGGATGCGGCTACGATAGGGTTTGAATGCTTGCGCACCATGCAATAGGTCGGGGTTTTCTGTTGCGGCTACGCCATTGTTACCGCTTAGACCGCTTATTTATAGCCTGTATTGAACACGGTACCACAGATCATACACGGAAATAGAGACATCTCAGGGCGACATCTCGGTGATCTCACCGGTGTTTGCAATGATATGGATCGTTGCAGCTCATTTGTAACTTCAATTTGTAAGAGTTTGATTTTGACTTGTTTCCAACAGAGTAGCTGGACCATTGGCAGACCGATATCAGGTGCTGGTCTTCTTGCAAACAATCGGAGCCACTCTGCGGGCAGTGGAAAGGAAGCGATGGAGGCGGACCCGAGTACAACCGAGAATGATGGAGGAGATACTCATGACCTGTTTACCGCGTTCTTCAAACCTCTGCAACAAGCCTCGGTAGCGAGTCGGACTGCAAAAGACAGCGACGTCGATTACCTAGATAGTGAAGCTGGCATCGCGCTTCAATGGGCGAACGCAGTCAGCAGGCAGTGAGTTGTAATTTGGGATAATGATGCTGCGATTGTAGTTCAGGTTTCATCCGACTCACCTTCTTGCGTCGCCCTATATTCACACTTATGTAGCCTGGAAGATCTCGCTAACGACGAGGCCGCCAGCCCAGAAGAGCAAGCGAGCTACCATCAGGAAGCCAACACATGGCTATTACTGCAAGGCTTGTATCTCCATCGCACGCAATTTGTCTCTCCCGATACACCCTCCACCTCTGCTGCCGCTGGCCGAGCCTTCAAATATMCCCCGCCTCTGAGCGTCATACAGCAGGCAATTGCGCAGAACGGTTCGGTCTCAGAGCTATCTATCATTCGAGATTGGCTTCATACGATAGCCTATCCTTCTCTGCAACCAGCCGAGATCAGAAGAGGCTACCTACCCTACACCAAGAACCAGCTTAAACAGGCCCTGCGAACTAATCCGGAAGCTCTCAACAACGACAAGCTGGTCCGTGAACTGGACCCTGATGCATCCAACAGGACGGTCGCCCAAGGCAAGAGGAGAGCAATAGATAGCGAAGATGCAAACTACGAACGTGCTCTTTTGCGTAGTCTGTTCGAATACGTCCGTGTGGGCGAACTCGATCAGGCTATGGACATGGCTAGACAAAGTGATTGCCCATGGAGAGCTGCCAGTCTTGCTGGTGGTAAACTATTCGAGGATGCTGTCCTTTCAAATGCAGCGCGTCTCGACCACACCGGAGGGAGCGGTGGTCCAGGTGATGATGGCATGGACGTGCAAAATACGCATGAAGTAGAAGACTCGTTCATTCAAGGTAATGTGCGCCGTAAACTCTGGAAGAAGAGCTGCAGAGCGATTGCTAGATCGGCCCACCTTGATGTATACGAGAAAGCTCTTTATGGTGCTGTAACAGGAGATGAAGAATCGGTGCTCGCAGTCGCCAGGACCTGGGAGGATTACTTATGGACTCGTATAAACACTCTAATAGAGGTGCAAATAGACACGATCCTCGAGAAGGCGGAAGATAACTTTTTCCAGACGAGCGCTGCTGGCCAACAAGATGCTCAAGATTTGAGCGATGTCGAAAAGCAGATCGCGAAGAAGGCGATACCCGAAAGCCTGCAGACAATCTTCAACGGCTTACTAGCCGAGCAAAAATTGCACAATGATGCCAGATCTCCTTTCCATGTAGCCCAAAGCTGGGTGATCTTAAATCGCATATCGGATTTACTAGAGTCGTTCGCCTCGAAGCTGGAGCAATCCAACAATGAACTTGACGAACCGTAAGTCTCGCTCGCTAAGCAGGCAGCTTTTTTACTGCAGCCATTGACTGAGTGGTCTGATCTCCCTTTAGACAACTCGCTCAACTGCTGCGCTTCTTTTCTCATCTCATCCTGTTCTACCGCCTCATCGCTCCCACTTCTGCTGAACCCCTTCCTCCGTTGCCCGAAGATGCTTCGGCTTCTATCATTGAGGGCTACATCGATGTTCTACAAGCTCATGAACAGTCCCCTGCTTTCATCGCCTTTTACTGTACGGCTTTGGAGACGGAACATGCAGTGGATGTCTATTCGCGCTATCTGCATCAGCAGTTCACTACAAGAACTTTAGCGGGTCCAACAGACGAACGCACTGATCGCATGCACCGTCATCAGGCACTGGCAGCGGCCGCGAGCAATCATCTCGATATGCCATCAATAGCCAGGCGTGTAACTGAAGTAACAGTGGAGGGTATATCTACCGAACTACCTGACTTCAGCGCAGCAAAGGCAAGTTTTGGAATGGACGCTTTGGTCAGCTCCAGTCAAGCCAGCGAAAAGGAGGTAGACCTAATTCGCAGTGTCGAATGGCTCACCTTCGACCCCACCACATATCCTGAGGCGTTAGTGCACGCCAACGCCCTTATCCGATATTTCCTATGTAGGTTACGGTTACAATTCTCATTGAGGCCATACTTGACGCACATCGTTCATAGGTGCGGGATCGCCGTCGTTAGCGACCAGAGTCTTAGCACAGGTACCTTCGGCCCTGTTAGCAACCTCCGAGGGGGGACAGAGTACAACTGGAGTCAGCTCTACGCAGATCGACGAGTATTTAGACCATACATCCTTCTTCGACGCTCTGCGTCTCCATCTACAGTTCACCGAAGTTTGGAGTCGACGTCCAGCGTCAGAGCAAGTGTCACAGAGCGAGCAAATGAGGTTCGCCCAGGGTTTGGAGAAGCTGACGGACGAACTATGGAGCACGTTTGTCGAGCTGCTCACGAGTGAATGGCTCGTTGTCGACATGAACGAAAATCACGAAGAGATGCTCTTCTTGAATGGTAAGGCCTCTTTGCGAAGCAGCCTCACTCGCCGACAAAACCATCTGATTCCTGTATACACAGCCGAACGTCGCCGCTTGGAGCTCAAGCGAATACGTTGCGCATACCTACCAGAACTTGTTTTCCGACTGCATTCAGCTTTGGTTCTGTCGGGCGAAGAATTCGTACCGCGGTGTGTCGCCCTCATTGCATCCATGCAGTGAACAGTTTGCTGACATCTCCTTCCTATAGTAATGTTCAACGAGCTCTCGAACTGGCGACAATCGTGGCGGACGAGAGGTACAAGATCTATCTTGAATTTTTGGACAATGGTGTTGCGTCCGCTGTGCAAGAAAACCGTCTTCCAACGTATCTGTCGATGGTAAAGGACGCGAACCTACTTCGCTTGAAACATGAAGGTAGTCCGAAACAGACATGATGTATGACTGCACACACTAGTCCATTTCTCGTATGAGTAGCTGTCAATACGAGCAATATATAGTTACAATAACAATCATTGACTGCCTAACTGCCTTGACTGCTATACACCCTGTTCCGCTTTTCGAAATGTCTGCACAAGAAGGGAAGCCCGGTTGAACGCGTATGTATTTCTAATCTGATGAGACTCGGCGAGTGTGGTCTTCTCAACGATATTCCGATTCAGTTCGTGTAAGCGCTCTTCCAGTCGCACGGTTCGAGCCAACACGCTCTGCCCCGCTATTGCGCCTCGTCCAAGGCGCCGAGCTAGTAGCTGAGCAGAATAAGACAGATCCACCGTGATGTCGATATGCATATTGGCCCGCTCGACGGCAAACAGCAAATGTGAGCCTCTTTCGGCATCGTCAAGTGCTTGCACTAGATGTAAGACAAGACCGTCGGCTAGCCAGCGCGCGTCTTCGGCTGAACCGACATCCAGAAGTATTTGCCACGTGAGCTCGATGGCACGGCTTGTGCACAGGGACTGCCCTTGGGCCATTTGCAGGGAGACGAGGCGGCCCGCTGCCAGCCGTATGTCGATGTCATCATCTTGTAGGAATTTTAACAGCTGGTGGCCGTATTGGAAAGGCTCTTCCTTCAACCAGCTCCCCAGATTGGCCATAGATTTGCAAGCCGCGTTCCTGGATGCAGCCGATTCATCGTCGCCTAACCCACAGATCTCCTTGCGTATCAATACAACATTTGCATGCTTGTTTGAAACCCGGGTGCTTCGCGCAAGAAGCGGCAGGAGTGCTTGCCGAATGGCTGGTATATCGTTTGCTTCATACTGTCGAATCAGATCATGTTGACGCTCGTCATTAAGCAGCGTATCACCGCGAGCTGCAAGAAGCTCTATAGCAGCGCGCCTGTTATCTAGCGTTATTTCAGGCGACCTTGCTATCTGAAACAAAGACTCTTGCAGGGACAGATGTTGTTGAACATCAACGTCTTGTGTTCGGAGATATGCCAAAGTTTCCGCCTGTGATGCGGCATACGGGCTCGCCAGGCATCTTTCCAAGTAACGAAATGGTTCGGTCTTCAGCAGTACTTTGGTAAGTGCCCTGCTATACGTCTCGTACCCGGGACGCCTTTGGCCATAATGACGACATGCCCATGTATGGAGCTTAGCGCTTATGGCTTCGGGAAGAGAAGTGGGACTTAGAGCTAGTATCTCGAGAGTTTGAGTGAGTATCGGTAATGGCATGTCCCCATCCACCACACGATCTAGATATGCCAAGATCTCGGTCCCTACACGACCAGAGTGGGGCTGGTCAGCTACGGAACAGCCTTGCGCGGGTCAATGGCAGCGCTCACAATGCCTGCTCATAGAGTCACTGGCTGCAGTTTGATCGCTTTCCATTCGAATGACCAGCAGCGCTTGGACTTGCATCAATTTCCCGTGTAGCTGCGGGGATCAGGTCAGCGGAGATATATGGTGAATTGGCAAGACACTACATACCTCGTTAGAGCCAGCAACATTCTCGCAAGATCGCAAGACAGTGATGCAGTGATCATAAACGTTGACCTCTGGAATCAAACCAGTCATCGCGGCAGCAGCAGTCTCGCGTACCTGTACACCATGATGAGCTGTGTAAGAAGAACAAGTATCCCACTCTTACATACCTTCCAGACGGCTGAAGCAGCACAGGCGTCGACAAGCGGATAAAAGGCTGATGCGTGTTCACTGGCCGTTGTACTGTTAAGGGGCGTTACTAGCAGTGAAAGCAGTAGCAACACAGAAAACACAGAGCCAAGCGCTTCAGGCTCTGATTTTCGGAGGCCGGAAGACAATGCCTCTACAAGATCCGGTACCAAGCCTTCGTATTGACTGAAGAAATCGACAATGGACGTACGGCGAACCAAAGGAAGATGGTTCTCTTTTCGGTTGCTGAAGAGTCTTTGGATGAGTGAAGCATATAACAGTAGACTGGCATTACGTATGCCCCAGCTAGCGAACCGAAGTTAATCAGTACAAATCATAATTACGTTTCGGCGGCGAATGTCTTACTGTTTATTCCCGAAGCCGGTGATGGCAAGCGAGAATCCAGCACGTATGAAAGGCTTTGATGCTACTGCAACTTTCCCGTCTAGAAGCAGAACCCGTAAACAGTGGATGGCATGGGTCCGTATTGTGTCCGAAGCTTGTGTAACATCACCGGCTGTCCTTATTAGTCTCTGGAAAGCGTTCTTGACTTCGGATGACTGAGGCGGGAAGCAGGTTATGGCTCCCAACAAGAGATATGGCAGACCGGCACTCCGTCGGGCGGATGGTCTCTCTACATCCAGTATATCCGCCAGATGTGACTAGCGAGATTGACCGATTAGCATGTGCTTTACCAGCGATCCAGCTATGATGCAATTACCTCAAGCCAAGTCGCAGGAAGGTGTGCCTCGGGACCCTTCACACGAACACAATTGGCACAAAGTCGACTGTATGCGTTTGACTGACGGGGCCGCGTCAGAACCTGTGGGACGATTCGTTATGATCAGAAACTCACAACATGAGCAAAGACACCGCGATGTCCTATCTCGAGCAGCCAAGTCGCGAATAAAGAGGCATGCTGTGCTAGTTCATTAGCGGACCAAACAGGCACGCCAGTGCTCAGAGGAAGTGACAATACGACTGAGAGCAGATTGCTGTTATGGAGATACTTCAGCGATCACGGGTTATGCGTGTGCGACCGCCGACTTACCTAGCTTCCTTTATGGACCGCCAGGAAGCGTTCAGTACAACGCTATCTTCAGCTCCCGCGTCATCTGCATCTTCCGACACGTCTAGATCGGCACGGCAAAGTATAGGCTTGGTTACCTCCCATATATCGTGTATACCTTTGACACATCGTCTACTGATGGCTTCCAGCTGCGGTGTTGGAGCTGTAGTGCTGGCAAAGCAGGTCTGCAGCAGGTGTCTACAGATGCGTTAAATCAGCTCGGAACATGAGTCAACCGGCAATCTGTGCTTACGCAATAGCTTGCAGAATTCCATGCACTGGCGCTTGATCGGACGCCTCTGAAAAGCTCTCTCTAAATGCTTGTAAACGAGCGTCTAGCATATCCAGTAATGTAGGAATAGTAACATCGATACTACCGTAGAAATCATGACCCTGAGGATTCCGCGACGAAATTGTCGAAGCAAGCCGGAGGTAGAGGGTAGCACTGGCGATGTCCGCCTCCCTCTTTTGTTGGACCAGCAAGAACCCAAGATCGGAGATGAGCTGAACATGATTCTTCCCAAGAGGCATACTAGCCAACATTGCTGCGGCGATGCTACGGACATCGTCGTATGTTGAACGAATGCATGTAATGAGCTCTTGGATCAACTGGGGCGTGATGATGGTTACACGTATTGGCCAGCTGAGATTCTCCGAAGTCTTCCCATGCTTCTTTGATGGCGCGCCTGTGTGGTACTGAGGATCAAGGCCCGCTTCAAGCAATATTTGAAGGAATATTAGCGAAGATATGTGGCATCTGTACGGCTTAACGGGTAACAATTGAGCAGCAGCGTGTTTTACCCAGTCGTCAAAGAAAGCTTCGATAGCATCTAAGTACGCTTGCGCTTCTTCCGCCTCGGGGATTGCCTTTGATGATTCCGAGCGGTTTTTACTTTTCGTGACTATTCGTGCAGCGGCATTACTGCTCAACCTTGCACGGATGATGAAGTGCTTCCATTCACCAATAAGACCCGTTCTTACAGCGGGCGAGTCCGAATCCGTAAGGTTATACTTCCAGAACTTCATGTGAAGCTTGAGATGATCCACATTAAATCGACGCGACGAAGCCTTACCGGCTGGTAAGCTTGATAGCAGGCGTAGGGCTTCGAAACGGATTAAAGGGTCTTCATGGATAATTGACGTAGCAATCAAGTCGTCAAAACGGTCAACGGGCTTGGCGGAGTCATCTTCAAGCCTCGCGAGGCTGAGTAGCGCAAACAAGTGATCTGCTGATGCCTGTGCTTCTATTCGAAGCCAGTCTAAGAGAGGTTCTTGTAACTGCGGAACTTGCGATAATATCGGTGGCAACAGGGTCTCATGTACCGCTTGTTTAGCTCGATACGTTTCTTGGCCAACGAATGGCTTGAGAATTTCCAAGAGATGTTGTGGATCGCCTCTGCTTTTCTGTAATGCTAGCCTGCCCAAAATACGAGCTGCCTGCTGGCCGCCTGACTGGCTTGAAATGCATTGTGCCAGCTTGTCCGTTAGGTCTGGGAACGATTGCTCAAGCTTCTCCTCTGCCAAAGCATCAAAAAGATGATACAGTATCTGTAGTGATCGTTTGTTCCCGACGGTGAACGTCTGCTGCAATATCCGCAGCAAGTGCTCTACGAATAATTCCGAATCGCATGGGTCGAGAGCTAGCATTGCTTCTAACAGACTCCGACAAGCTACACCGGGTGAGGTTGAAGCCCATAGCCGATATACAACTTCTGCGATATTCCTTTGATCTTTTTCGGAAAGTTGGTATTCTTCCAGCTGTACAGCCATGGCTACTATTTGGAATGCATCGCTTTCAGTAGTAGGAGAACCTGCTGAGGCACGATCGGAAGAGTCTTTCGGCAGCAAAACCTCAAAGCTTGTGTATAGTGCAGCCTCTACATCGACTGTGGGCCTGCCATTGAGTACCCGAGGTTGGGCCAGCGACCCTTCTTCTGCAACGTGATTCGCGTAGCTGTGCCGCTGCCATTCAAGCAGCGTCTTGACCTGGTTCTTCTGGTCGGCAAGCCCGGCGTGTAGCGCGTTTGATGCCATGCTTCCCCCTCTAAGCCCAGCCTTCTGAGAGCAGCAATGCTGTGCTCAGTACATGTTGTTGATGCTGTGTATGCAGGTACCGTCAAGCCTGCCAGCGACAAATTGACCGTGCCACAAGCTCGATCACGGTTTTTTCGGCACTGATTAGAGCCAAGATGGGCATCTCGGTCTTCTTCTTCTCACGGTTCGCTCAGTCGCTTTTCCACTGTTGGAAGCTTCTCTAAACACTTCATTCACCTATAATACCTATTACCCTCATCGTTGAAACAACCCTCCTACACTCGTCAAGTAAAGAGAAAGATGTATATTCCCGGCATTTCAAGCCCTCGCGGATCGAGTCTCGTAGAGCGATCCAGACGCCTGGAGAAGCGCAAAGGCGGCGGTGAGCAGCGCCCATTGAGCACCCTCGTAAACTTCCCCCTAGCATATATACTGACCTTGTTCTGCCCCTTGCTGGTGTGCTGCTGTCGAACAGGTCGTGGCGGTGGTGGCGGCGGTGGTGCTCGTTCTGGTGGATCATCGTCATCGGGTGCCTCGCGTGGTGGAAGAAGCGCTTCCAGCGCTGACAAGCCTCCAGCGTACAGTCCAGGAGCACCGTAAGTCTTTCTAAGCCGGTAATAGCACACCTGTGGAGTGAAGTTCGTATGTACTGATCTTGATTACCGATGGCCTCGACCGATCTCAGACCGCCACCGTACTCAGTCGCCGGCGGTAGCGCCGTGAGAGGAAGTCCGGGTGCTGCAGGCGGCGGAAGACCATATTCAATCGCTCCAGGCAACTCCTTCGCTGGAGCGACGGCCGGCGGTGGTACAAGGAGCCAGGTGTACACCGGCAGGGGTTATGGATCCTTTGGCTTCATTCCATTCTTCCCATTCATGTTCTGGCCACTCTATTTCCCAGCCTATCCATATGTGAGTCGTCTGTCATTCTACATTCAAGTAAAGCGACATTTTGTGTAAGCAACATATTAACCATTCGCCTTTCCGTTCAAAGTACTATGGCAGCGGCATTTATGGTCCGGCAACTAACGATACCAGGCCTGGTGGCTTCCTACAAGCATTCACACTTCTGTCCCCAAGCTCGACCAATTCTACGAGCGCTCCTGCAGCTGGAACGGCGCCGTTGCCAGACAATGGGTTTGCGATATATGGCGATAACAGCACAGTGGCGGACATGGTTTCCATTCTAGGCACAAACTGCTCCGTCTATCCAGTGTATGGGGAAAACTACACAGTAACCCCATTCAACGTCGTGCAGTATTACCGAGGAAGTAGCTTCTCCCTTCATTTGGATGGATACAACAACTCTCTGCCAGACATCCAAGCTCAGGGTGGCGAGAATTTCACCATTCCCGATGTTCAACCGGCTGCACTACCTGCTGGGGTGAACACGGAGTATCTAAACTGTATCAATGAGACCATCGGAGAATACATTGGTTTGTTGGACAGTGACTATGTTACCAATGGGGCTTCCCGTTCTACATACAGTGGCGGTCTCGTCGGAACTGCGGCGCTGCTGGTTTTGGCTTGGCATACTCTTTTCTAAGCTACAAGACGTATTAAGGAAGTATGATTTAAAAACCTGCGTAGAAACCTAGTAGAAGTACACCTCCGTATATTTCGTAGACCGCTGGATACCCCATCCGTACTAGCATAGCATCCGTACAAGTTTGATGAACTGATAGACATCCCTTAGTCTTGATTTACATATCTCCTCATAATATTTTCCTGTAGCATAGTACCAATATTTCAAGCCCGGCGCACATGTCGACTTGACCTAATCAGCACATTATGTACATACATTGCGCATCGGAAGGATCGCCGGCATGGCAACCTATAAATCTTTGCAGCTCGTTAGGGCACCTGGACAGTCTCATTCTATCCTGTTTCAAGGCCTTTGCAAACATCGCATAAGTTGTGTAGGCCGACCTGCAAGAAGTCATGTTCAGGTCGGCCTAGACGAGCGTCAGCAGTTCGGCTGGATCGGCTTGGAATAACATGCTCATCTAGCCAAATCAGTGGATCCTAATAAGCGGGAGCTACATTACCAGTGCCCAAGTCAGGAACAATATGCTACTTAAATTCAGGAGGTGTAAAGATTCCTAAGACGATTCATGCAACTGAAATGCGTAAGAGGATTATACAACAACGTAGAGCCATCTTTAGTGTACAATGAGCAACTGTATATATTAACCTAGACACAATACTGATCACCTGCCTTTCCTTGTGAGATCGCCACTGAACAATCCCAGCTCTCAACAACAAAGATCCAAGGTTGTCAAAAGTACTGCGCATTATCAATTCCGTCACCAAGTCCCACATCTTGTAATGTCTTTGCAAGTTTCAAAATAGCAGAATCTGCATCTCTCTTGCTATATGGACCGTAGTTCAAGCTTGTAGAAGGTTGTATTGGAAAGATCGGCGGTTTCAACATTCCTTTTTCGTCGAACAGATCCAATTGATGGTGGTGAGCAGAAGGATGTATCAATGTATTGGAGTTGCCATTGACATTGTCCTGGAGATGTCTGACGAAATCAGCATTCAACAATGCGTTGATCATCAAACGTTCTGATGCTCTTTGCTGTTGTGATTTTATGCCTGCTGTGGACAGGATGTTCAGGTAGTATAAGGCGTCTATAGGTCTATTGAGAGGTCGAAAAGGTACGCCTGTACTTGAAAACACGTAACCGTGCGTGAAGAGACCGAAGAATGGGTTTGGTGCGGGGGGAGCTGAAGGTGAGGGTTGTGCCGAGGAACGTTGAGATGTGGATTTGTTATAGGTGCTTGCGCCCGTGACATGGCTAGCTTTATTGGACGCTGTTTTAGCTTTCTTCGAAGCTGGCTGAGCGGGAAATTCAGCTAGACGCTGTTGTACGTCAGACTCGTGCGCGTGCGCTTGCTCGAGATGATACCGCATTGCTGGATGCTTTCGAGATTAGCGATTTGATGGTTGACAGTTAGACCGTAGCGCGGTCAACTCACCATTCTTATGCTTGTATTCTTTCCTGCACTTCCTGCTCTCACGGTACGGACATCGCATGATGCTGGAATCATCGACTTTGCGCTTGACGCCTGCAGTGGAAGGTTGCTTTGGAATAGCCGAGGGATGGCTAGCTGCCGCCGCAGAGGTGGACTGCTGCGGCACAGGCACATCGGTGCCATTGCTTCCTGCAGCGTTGCCATTACTGGTGGCGTTGGCTGGATGCACGTGAGTGGCGGGCACAGCGATATCCGGAGAGCCATGCCTGCTGACAAGGCCGTTCAGTCGAGAAGGTGGGCGAGAGGGAGGGAAGGGCGACAGCGCCGGCGAGGCGAGCGGCGTGAGGTCAGAGACGACGCTGCTCGGAGGGTGGACGAGCGCGGGATCGATGTTGATGTCGTCTGCCATGGCTGCAACAGCGAGGATGGCGGGTGAACGAGGAATTCTGCATGATGGGGCGAGCAAACGTGAGCAGGGAGAGATCAGCAACGAAGCGTAGGGTCAGGCGATGGCTCTGGTGGATGCATTGGGTGACGATGTTGATATGCCATTGCTTGACTCGCATAGAACTGCAGCACCACAGCTGCAAACGCGCAGTGCAGCCCATCCCAGCTGCAGCGCTCCATATCACCAGCACGCCAGCAGGAGCACCGTAACTGGAGCGACGAGCAGGTAACTTGCATGCATGCAGTGATGCACCGCAAGCAGCCAATGCATGAGCGGTGCCACGATCCCACTCACCCTTCGAGCCTTCCCCTCCAGCACGGTGCCGTCTATTCCTTCCTCGCCATGTGCCTTCTCCGGAAGATTCAAACCTCGACTCTCGTTCAACTGCAAATGTTCTGATCGGACAGGAAGCAAGGCCGAAAAGACCTCGACAAGTGGAAAAGCCAATAACCATGAACTGTGTCTACAGAACAGGAGAAGCTTGTTGGCTATGTGGAGACCGCGTGTCTAGCTTACAGGTCAATCTGACGATCCAGACTGCAGTCTGTGGCCATGGACATGGCGTCAGGTGACGATGCCCTCGAATTTCGACAGCAAGGAGTACCTGCATAACCCTGCCCATGCTCAGGAGGAATGTCCAGCATACTTTGGGCAATACAATGCACTGTTTGATTGACCCTAACAAAGACTGATGAATGCAGAGGCATCTGGACCTATCAAGGTCCGTTCTACTAAGAGAGGTCTCCATTTGGACATGGGGTAGACTTCGCAGTAATAGTATTCCAGATGGGCCTGCGAACTGTGCAGGAGCTGCGATAGCATCTCGGTGAACCCACCTCGTTCCCGTAGGATCGTCAGCACACCTCTTTCAAGGCCGAAATGGACACATTATACCTAAGATATGCCTACGGGATGAACGCGGTATATACCGAGCATGCTACAACACTGCTCATCCCAGTTTACTCTACCGGTACGATCCTACGCGTTCTTCGTCTGTTGCACAAAGGCATAAACATTGACGGAGAGAAATGGCTGGCGTAGTATGGCCATGATTGAATTCCCCAAGGGTAATAGAGTGTTTTGTTCCTTTTTTGGCCATAATGCTATTCATGTATGTACTGCCAGCGTTGACGGGTTAAACACCTCACTGAAGCTTGCGGTCCATCGGTGACGATAAAGTACTCCATGGCACACTCCCGCCGGCGGGTTTTCGGTCACTTCGGTCATGTAGTCCACTTTCCTATCATTCTCCACGACAAGCTATCATCTGCAGCGTTCGATGAAGGGAAAGGACGGAGCTAGATGGTTATACTGGCGAGGATTTCAAGTCGTCCATGGTTATCGTAACTGTACCATTGGCAGCTGTGCATGACATGTCAATTGGGATTCCGAATACAAGATCGAGGTAGCGGTGAAGCTGCGCTCTGTAGCCAAGTGATCCGAGAGAGCTAGCAATCAACTCCCATCGTGTAAAAGGGTTATCTGTACAGAGTATAATGGCTGCAATAAATTTCGGCGACTGCGTCACAAGGCTGCTGATACGGTATAAGCACGTGGTCGAAGCTATGGGTGGGTGATTATGCTTTGAGGAATCTTGGAGAATAGTGAAAATGCCAGTTGTCGTATCATTACTTGGCCTTTCTCAGCGGACAGACCACTGCGGGTGATTGTTCTGTTGAGAATGACTTGTGTATACCTGCCAGTTGTTGGCTGTATATGTACATGATACCGGCGAGACATGATCGACAACTACACAGTATAATTGAGGCACGGTGACCATTAAGACACGATGATATCGGCTTTACCCGTGAAGTTGTGGTAGTCACTCATCAGCAACGATACACAGCCGAGATGTGTTACATCGCCGGCGCATCCGTCCGCCATGGCTATTCCTATCGTGCAGTACTGCCCGGCCTCTTTTCGGCGCGGTCGAGAATCCGGAAAAAGTGTAGACCCAGAAAGCCGCAGTCAAGGGCACGCCTGCGATTCTGAAGTGGCGCAGGATGCTCCTTTCTTTCTCCCTTGGTAGCCAGCAAGCATTGCTGTCGACATACACAAAAAGACATGGCTGAAGCACTCTCCGGCACCCCTCCTGACTTTCCGCTCTTCCATGGCACTATTGCCGAGTTTGTCTTATCGGATCCATTCGAAGAGAACTCCAAGTGGATAAAAGAAGGGTTAGTGGAAAACATTGTGGTTACCGCGTGGGATTCTACTGATTGCGAGCGTACTTCACATCACAGGGCTGCATGCAACAAGGGTCACTTTTTGAAAGGCAAGACACCCGCACAGAAGCCTCTTCTCATCAATTCCCAGACTGGTAGGCTGATCTATTGATCGAACGGCTATCAAGGCTATACCAAAAAGGCGAGTACCTAACCATGCTCTGTGTGTACCGCAGGCGCTCAAATATCGTCTTCGCGTCTACGCAAGGATGTGGCCCGTCTGGCAGCTGGCTTGCGCAACAAGCTGAACTTGCACCCCGCTCCATACGTGAAAGGGCCCCGCACCCAAGCCATAATTTCCCCGGTCATTCTGATTCACCTGCCGAATTGTATACCTTTCGCTCTCATTGAGCTCGCTGTCTGGCAAGCTGGTCTCACAGCTACTACTGCTAATTCAGCCTTGAAACCAGCTGAGCTGGCACACATCATCAATCTGTCCAAGCCAGCTGCTGTCTTCACTTTGGCAGGACCAGATGGGGTCGACATCATCCGTGAAGCGTTAACGCATGTCGAAGACAAGAAATTAGTAGAGTCGTACAAGACTTCAAGCAAGATCTTCTCAGTTGACCTGGCTGCCGATGACTACGGATTATGCCTGAAGAGCCAGCATGGTCTCACCGCAGACTGGAAGACCTTGCTTGACGGTGAAGACGATAAGCTTGGTTTTCCCCAGTACCAACCAGATAGCGATGAGAACGACCGCAGAGCAGCTGTTATTCTTTGGTCTTCTGGTACTTCAGGCAAGAGCAAAGGTGTTGTTCTCGGTCATCGAGCTATTCTCGTATCAGTTCAATCCCTGTTCTATGGCAATCCTCTGTTCGGACCGAACGAGGTCTTCATTGGATTCGCACCATTCTTCCATGTTTTGTGAGCTTCTCTAACCGAAATTCATCATCTCCCCTTCGGTGTACTTACCGACCTGTTTATAGCGGACTCTGCAATGTTTACCTTCTCGGCATCGCTATGGGTGCTACAACCGTATGCATGTCCAAAGTGAGTGACTGCTCGTCAGACAATAATTGGTCGCTACTAACAGGCACTATCCGCGCAGTTTGAACCGAGAGCATTTTTGCAACTTGCGCAAGACTATAAAGCTACACACCTGCATATGGCACCACCCGTTGCCGTCATCCTGGCGGTAAGCATTTTCGGTTGCCTTTAACCTGATAGGTGGCTGACATGTGACAATGCAGAAATCACCTATGCTCGATGGCTATGACTTGAGTAGCGTACTAGGCGGAACATCCGGAGGAGCACCATTGGGAGTATCCATCATTGAAGATGTTTACAAGCGTCTAGGCTTCCTCATCAAAATGGGATACGGTCTGTCTGAGACTGCAAGTACCTCGCTTGTGCCAGGCAACAGCTGGGAGGAATACGAAAAATACATCAACGCATCAGGAAAACCTTTACCTTCTGTCGAACTGAAGATAATAGATGTCGGAGGTTCGGGCAGAACGCTGAAGAAAGGAGAAGCGGGTGAAATCCTCATTAGAGGCCCGAGTCTAATGAATGGGTATTTGGAGAACCCTCAAGCTACCAAGGAGGCGCTCGATGATGATGGGTGGTTCCATACTGGAGATGTAGGCAAACTCGATGAGGAGGGAAATCTTTACATTGTTGACCGATTGAAAGAGTGAGTGCTTGGCATCTGTGCTGCACGACAACCCGCTGATGTTTACCGGTACGTTCTTCTAGAGTCATCAAGGTCAAGGGGTGAGCTATCTTGCCTGATATCATTACCTGTATACACTGCTGACGCATGAATTATAGCTTCCAAGTTGCGCCTGCCGAGCTCGAAGCATATCTCAATGCTCATCCAGCTGTTGCCGATGCTGGCGTCACAGCGATTTACTCTGAAGATGACGCAACCGAGTATCCTAAAGCATATATCGTGCCCAAGGATACTGGTCTGCTGCAATCATCCGCTAAAGCTGGTCAAGCTTGCCCTCAAACTGTAGCTTTCGTCAGAGACGTTTTGAAGCATATTGAAAGCAAAGTCATCGATTACAAGTGGTGAGTGCCTTACGTTGACTTCCGACGCGTAGTCACTCCGGCTGTTCTGAACTTGTTTGTTTCATGTAGGATCAAAGGCGGAGTCGTCGTCTGCGAAGCCATTCCAAAATCTAAGTATGTTCACCCACTATCGTAGATTGTTCTGGACATTAAGCTAATATCCAGCATGTGTAGCTCCGGAAAGATCCTTCGCAAGGACTTCAAGACGGTGACTGGTTATCCCGTGCAGATTTATGAAGCTAAAAAGCGCGCTGTCCGGCAATCAAAGCTTTAAATTCACTCTATCACGTGCCTTGTCGATGTCCACTAGCCAAACCGAATCGTTCGTACGTAGTTGTATGTGGTGCAGTGCAGTAGTTAATTGGGGAGATATAGCTAGAGAATGCTACAACAATTGCACTATGCCGTCTTAGGCTTCCTCTTGAATGTCCCTAGGATAGGTCCGATAATTCGGGATGCGAACCAAGGAGTGCCAGCTACAGACAGCGCTAAGCGAAACGGCAGTAATGCCTTGACTATTGCATAGGCCGCGACTAGGGTCGAATGGTCAGCCTGAAACGACACCTCACGCACGCGTGCGAGTACTTACCTCCGTCCATGACGTTCCGAATGCTCACACCGCTGACCGTCTCGCTAACTTTGCTTCTCAAGCCGCCGGTAAGATCCATATGCAAGCCTTTCCTTACAGCTTCTGCACCCTCTTCCTCGACTACTTTGCGTTCTTTTCCCCGAAGCTGTTGTACTTTGTGGAAGCCCATTATGCCGTATTTCGATCCGACTCGTGCTACCGTCTTGGCGACTCCGTCTATCCATTCGGTTGCGACATCTTCGATTTTACGACCGCCTACACTCGGTAAGAAACCTGGGACTACTGTCTGCCCCACTGTTCCTGCTATCGGACCACCTAAAAACGAGACTGATAGTCCCGTATATTGGAAGAAGTCTACGAGAGAAATGTTAGAAGGGTGCTTGAAGGAAAAGGCAGCCGAAACTGACAGTATATCGGGACTGGTTTTGGGAAATAGTTAGAACAGTTTTCCCCGCATTAAATTTGAGGTACGCACCTAGTGGAGCTAGGGCTGTCATTTCATGCAGTATCAGGAAGCTGGTGAGATGCGTCCCTCTGATGTCAGTAGCACGTGAGACCAGGTTCAGCTTTTGCAGAGGGAATAAAACATAAAACAAGATTATCGACTGCTTGTAGCTCACGGCTTCTTCTTCATCTCTGAAACTATCCTTCCAAAGCGTGATTGCTTTTTGCCAGTTGACTGCGCAGCAGCTTCAGCTGAAGCTGTTGCAGCATTTGGCGTGACGATCGTATTGGAGGGAGTTGTCTTGCTGTTCCAGCGTTGTTGCAGGCGTAGACGTCGTCTTGCTATGGATAGCAGATACTGCCTGAGCAGGGGTGAGCTTGTCTGCGAGAACATCCTTGATCAAAGCTAAGTGAAAGAACCCGAAATGCATATAGTACCGGATATGCCGCCTTATTCTTCAATCAACCGCAACTGAATCACAATGAGACTGCTCCACCGGTAGATCGGCAGGAAGAGCAGGACCCATGCCTGCGACAACATATCAGCATACGCATAAAGGCTCGCCCTTTGCCAACTTTCTATATCAGACCTCGCTTGTCGCCCTCATCTTCTTAGCCGGATGTATTACTCTCGCATCAGGCTATGATATCGTACAGCAAGTCATCGCAACCTCCAGAGGGAAGGTCCGCTTCTCAGACACGAGCATCACTGCTGGTGCATACTTGTTGTTTACCATAATAGCGGCGACAATCAGTTTCTCGCGATTATGGACCGTCAGGAAAGTGCTTGCAAGCATTCCAAAGGGTTACATACCTGTCGGCAAAGATGACCTTAACAAAGTGAGGCTTACCTGATCCGCATCCCTCTATGTTGACTGGCTGACAACTTTGCCTCCTTTCCAAGAACATCTATCGTGTTGTGGCGAGCGAATATACGCGAGGAGCATTGATAGTACACGCATGCCAACCGACTGGACGAATTCTCCCAGGCTGGGGAGAACCCGATAGTGACTACGCAGGCGTCCGATTCCGGACCGCAATCCTCAGCACAGTTACAGTATTAGATAAAGCTATACCACCGTCTTGTTTCCCACGGCAAGAACGTGATAAAAGCTCGCAATTTCCGTCAAGATCTGTGCGAGAATCGCTCTTGGCGAAATACATTCCCTTGACTCAAGGAGAAAATCCAGTACTACCGAAAAGCTTGATGCCCCTGCTGTTATTGTATGAAAGGCACCTGGAGCATGCTAGATGGAACGCGCAAGAACCAACGAAAGCGCAGTACGAGGATTGCCTCAGAATTGTGGCTGTCCTCCTCGACGTACTAGGCAAGCGACTCCCACTCAACAAGGAACGGACGAACGACTTCGACTCGACATTCATAAATGGCTAGCAGGATCGGAAAGCTAGCTTGGCCGTTACCGCATGTGTAAGGTCTGTCACCATAGAGCCACACGCACAGTCGCTACCAAATGTGCAAGTTGCCAATAAACAGACTTCTTTGGTAACCCTAGCCAGTTGCCCTAGCGGTAAATGTCACCCTCGGGTACATTAGACGCAATGATGAGCCAATTTATCAATTTAACGGCACACTTTCGAAGGAGTACTATGCTACAAGTATATGAAGGCAGTATCTTGCTGCCTGTGCGGATTGCATCGCCACTTCATCAAGATTCTGCAGGACTCAGGCATCATTGGCATGTAAACAGAGTTGTTACGATCGGAGAGCTTGATTCTGGGTCTACTGGGCTGGCCTATCGGCAAATGGATTAGAGCCGGAACCTTCAGCGCTATAAGCAGGCAAAGTCTCTTGACCTCGCTTTCCTCTCATGCTCATCTCCCTCTCGAGATCAGCGGTATGGCCACTACCTCCGGCTTCTGTGCTCTGACCAGAGTGTCCAGAATACTCCTCAAAGCGTCTGTTAAGATCTTGGCGAGCTTCTTCTTGCTTGCTCTGAGCAGCCGAGACATCGCCGGGTCTGGATTCCGGAGAGGGCAAGACACCTTTGGAAGGACCGCCAGTACCTGTGATGGGTGCACCCGTTTCGGCCACAGTCGGGAGAGACGGAGCAGGAGTAAGACTAGAACCGACGGAGGAGGAATCCATTGGGCCAGGAGAGGGGCCACCATGGCTTCCGGATCGTCTTAAATTGGAATTGTCACCCGTATTGGCTGAGGTCGTGGGTGGAGGCAGACTCTGAACTGGAGCGTTGTTGAGCTGCTGGACCAATGGGCTCGCACCGTGGGTCAGATGGGGTGCAGCTGTTCCGCCAGGAGATGACTGGTCAGCACCTGAACCCGGGATGGAAACCGGAGCAGTAGATCCAGAGCCTGAGCCATATTGGGTTTGATACAGAGCGGCTGGAGAAGGCGGCTGATTGTAATACGAGTCCAAAGCTTCTTTGTGAGCAGCAACTGGATCTTCAACGGAGTGCATCGACGCTAGCTCGCCCGCGTGAGACTCATGGAAGGAAGGGGCGTGCTGTAGACCGGCACCTCCCACAATGAGCGTAGGAGGAGGAATATGAGGCTTTCGCACATCCCAGTTAGAAAGGGCATCTTCTACACCGGAGCGGACCGCAGCTGTGCGAGCACCATCGACGTAATCGCTTCTGCCAGCAGTAGAAGGAGAAACGTTCCAATCTTTAACGAGTGTCTTGCCGTATCCTGCAATGATAACTAGCTTTTCACCGAGTTCTTGCAAGCTATCAAATTGGGTATTGAAGCTTTCAAGCATCATGCGTCGCTTTAGATGGACAGCTTCGAGCTCTGCTGTAGACAAATCCGAGGAAGGTGAGATCAGAGCATCCAGTTCGGATTGAAGCGTTTCTATCTTCCTGTTTGTAGCGGTATCAGGCTTGGTGGCGGTGCGAAGCTTGCCAATTTCCCGCTCAAGCTGTGCTCGCCTCTCGCGCTGAGGGTTGATGGTATTCTCATAGTTGCGAATGTCTTTGAGTGCGATACGAGCAGTCTCAAGTCGCCTGGCGTGCTGTTCATGAAGCTGTGTAAGACGGAAGTGGCGAGAGGTCGACCAAAGGGAAAACAGAATTGACGTCAGCCTTCGTGACATCTTGTCCAACAATAGCATGATCTGGCAGAAGAACGGAGAGATGTAGCTATGCCTTACCTCACCGGCCTTGTAGGTCAGAAAAGCGAGTCTGTCGCCCACATCTTGAATGTCGGCGACATCATGGCCGGGCACAGTGGATTCGCTACGCGCATAGTCGAGAATGTTCTTGCTGTAATTTTTGGTCTCTCTAGCTACTGCGTCGTGGTCAATGATGACTCCCTTAAGGCCCTTAATGGCCAGGACGCTCTTGAGGGTGTGTGGCGATTGACGCGGGTTTGCTTGTACACTGAGCCCATTGCGATTCCGCGGAGACAGCGACAGCAAGGTCAGAACCGCTTCTCCGCAGCTCTTCAAGGAGATGCAGAGAGCTCACCTAGCTTGTCTCATGTAGTGTTCAAGTTCGTTGTACTGCGGCACCTTTGACAAGGCAGCTTCCGCGTGTCCTCGCAGCTTGGAGAACAGTCCGCCGCCCGCGTGCTGCTGCTGGCCGTCTTGGGTGTGCGATGTCATGTTGGAGGCAGGAGGTTTAGTATGTCGACGTTTCTATGACAATTGAATGGAGCAGAGCAGAGCTGTGAGCCCGCTGGCTATTCTCTACCTGCAAAAGGCTGCTGTTCTGCTCGTCATGCTTGTCCGGCAGGGCGGTGACGCTGCCGGTGGCGCAAAATAGGGGAGAGGCTGTACACCGGCTGCAAACACTGCAATCCTTTGGCAGAATGTAGATGCTGTGCCATGATAAGCATCTACGAAAGCCAGCTTGCATCGAGTATGGTGCAGGTCAGCTTGAATCGACCCCCTGTGCCAAATTCCTGACGGAATTTTTTTTTTGAAAAAATTGAGGAGAGGTTTTCGCAAGAATGGGCTGAGCCGGAAACGGCAGAAAAACAGGTTTTCGCCTGTATAGGGCCGAGTTGTACTATAATAATATTTGGTTAGTCGGGATTATTAGCTTTGACAGCTAGGTTAACAACCGTCTGCTTGTAGTCCATTTTGAGGAAACAATTCATCCGTCTTTGTATAGAGGAATTAGTCGTGTG
>BCIL01000003.1:1449686-1499401 GCA_001599955.1 Cystobasidium pallidum
CTCCTCTTCAAAAAAAGTAGTGACCTTTTCCGGCAGGCCAAAAAACACGTGACCGGGGACACAAAAGGGGTCGATTCAAGCTGACCTGCACCATAGCAGACGTAGAGATCAAGGTGACCGCGAATTTCGAAGCTAGGGGAATGCCCAAATGATTACCAGGTTATGCTACAAAGACTTGTATGGGTTGTGAGACTGCCAAGCACGTGCAGGGCAGATTAGGCATTTCCCGCATCTGCCGGAGATAATAGTCATATCACGCAAACACGCATGTCTCCACAGCAGCCGAGCCCATGGCGGCAATGCCTTCTTGTATCTTCTTCCGCTTCGCTGCATTGGTGCGCCAAGTTCTTGAGAGCTACATTGGGTTGAAGCGAGAACCTGTCAATAGCCGGCCTGGTACCCTCACGTTACCACGCTGAACGTGCAAAGACATGCTTACAATCAGAGGCAAAGGCTTGCCATTCTCAAAGGTGTATATCTGTATCAGCAGATCTTGAGGCAGTTCTTCAGGATTCAAGAAGCCTGGTGGTGGGGGCTTGGATAATTCCTCATCCTCATCCTCGTCTACTTCGTCGCTATCGCTATCCATCCCCATGTCCTGGTTGGACTGTGCCATATTATTGCCTCCCTGAGTCTTGGCCTCCTTCGTCGAGCGTTCGCCAGCCTTAGCGATTGTGCGTTCGGTCTCGGAAAATATAGCATGGTCATCAACGTCCAGCATTGGTTTGCAAATTTCATTGAAAGGTAGGAACTCATAGGTTACCGGATCTAGAAGGAAAGAGGGTTCGTATTCTGCTTTGTATCTCATCTTCTGACAGGTATGAATGTAATAGCCTATAATGCATGGCGGAATGAGCGCTCAACTGCGTTGCGTACATCACGAACCTGTAACTTACCCATCATATAGTACATCTTTGGGAAGCCCTCGTTTTCAAGTTCCACTGCAAGCGCGCACTCGCGAAGGGCGCTCAACTATACAGGATCAAGTAAAGTAAGTCAGCACATGTTCTCCTAGCTTGTCAGCCGGACAATTTGCGAATTACTTTGCCGAGAGAAAGCCCAGACCACCGCGGATCATAAATAAAGTAGACCGCTGATACAGCACCAGGCAATATATCCAGTACCCCTATTGCAATGAGTTTCCCATCCATTTTATAGAGTTGATGGAAACTCCCATAATGTTGTGATTTGCTAGGGGATCTCTCAAGCTGATTCGTAATGTTGGTGAGTACACTTGCCAACCATGTATCGTGAAGGCTTCTCCCGAATATCTTGCAAGCTCACCTCGAGCGGAGAATCACATAGGAATCTTCGAAAGCCGTCTTCAGTCACTTTGGACTCTTTATCACCATGAACTTCGATCTGATACCGCTTGTATAGCTCAAACTTTTCCTGGCTATAAGAAGCAGGTTCCAGGATCACTTCGAAACGATGTTTAGTCTCTCCAACCGAAAGTCCAATCTCCGTGGCGTGAAGAGTGGAAAATAGGTCAAATGGTTGAGCATTCTTCCCCTTAATCTTGCCTTTGCCTTTCTTATCCGAGGTTTGATTATGTTCTTGACCTTCAGTTTCACCGTTACCTGCAGCTTGCAACAAGCCTGATGTCGAGGTTGATGCTCCGGTTGGACCGAACCCTACCTCCCCTTCCCGTCCACCACTTCGCACAAAGCTGTTGAAGCGGTTTACTATATTGCGTTGTGATTTGCCAGGCTTGAACTCTGATGCCTCGAGGCTAAAGGTGTAACGAGTCCCGATATAAGCTCGTGTAGCGCATGGTTAGATGAATGCTGGATCCCACCGTATAGTATACTGTGGACAGCAGGTCGCCCTCATATCAGGTTTATAGACATAAGATCCAGAGCTGATGCGAACGTAAGAACATTAGACTCAGCTAGCTAAACACGTCGTCATATTCTAACGCTTCTCACCGTCTCCAACCGCGGTCGATCAGCTGTTTGTAGGTCTATCCATGCATAGATCAAAGTATCAGAACAGCATTGTAGCAGGTCAACAGGGAGGATGAGCTTTGTCGAACCTTGCAAGACATTTGATGTGCCCATATTCCGAAGCTCTTGCTTGATTTAGTCAGTGATCTCTGCCCTGGCGGACTGCAGTATCCACATGTCGAGCTTGATGGACCTGATTTGTGGCGTAATGTCGGTCATTTGCGCCCAAGTGGCAGAATACTACGCTGGGGATGTTGAACACTACCTATGATCTGGAAGAGCGAGAGAGGCTCCTGTTCCTGAGGGATGTTCGTCCGCATGGCGTCTTGGGTCAGGAGCAAGGGCCGTAGTCACATACAAATCCCGAATGTTCAACATGTGCGATCAAGCAGGAAAGGTCCAAAAGGAAGCATTGATACATACTTGGTCTGCTCAAGCAACCATAAACAGATCAGAGGAAATGGACTAAACAAGCTACATAACTAAATATCATGGTACGTATACAACTACAGATGAGCGCCATCTCAAAGGAAATCCAAGCTGGCAGTTCCAAGCGTTGTAATAACCACAGAATCACTTTTCGAGTCCTCTGTAAGGTCTTCCCAGGTATCACCCCAGTATATCCTACCTTCCTTCTTAACCAGACCGAATGCACTATCATCTTTCGCAATCTCGAAATGTCTGTTGCGTTTCTGACCTGTTGGATCTCTTGTACGATGTGAGGATTCTATTAGACCTTTGCCCCAGGAAGTCGATAGCTGTGAGTCAGATACATAGGCAGTAGGTAAGTCTTCCCAATTCAATACGGTCTTTCATGCATACATGCTGCACTTACGCTAAAATTGCCCTCGAAAGCAGGCTGATGCGTTACAACTGCATCTCCGTTCGTGGTTATCGCGGAAGATGACAGTACAATACCCTGAGGATGTTTAGCGTACTTGACATGTACATTGCCATTTGTAGTATGTGTTTCGACAACGATATGCGATGTTTTCTGCTCTCCATCTGCTTTCACGAGTTCGACATTAGCGTCGATGCGGCCGTTCGAGCTCTGCAAAGACAGCTTGTCGGAGACTGAGAAATTGCCTTCGATTGCTCCGTTTGAAGTGTGCATGTCTATTCGCGACGCTACCAGGTTCGATTGAGCTCGAATGGAACCATTTGAAGTGTTGAAGTGCGCGTTACCGAATCGCATGGTCGGGAGGTTGATATCAACAGGAGCAAACATCGGTCCTTCGAGCGATAATGACTTGAGTTCACTCAAGGCGGAGGGAGGTATACGAATGACAGTCTCGAAAGAGAGGTGTCGATATGCTCCTGGGAAATCGTGTGAGGGGGTATAAATGCCAACACCGTACTCGGTCGGATGGCGTGTGGAATTGACGTGTTTAGAAAGAGCACAGACTTTGGATGACTTGAGTAGCTCCTTGTCGTTCCATCTCGCGACCACTTCAATCTCAACCTTCGGTTGCACTGCTATGCGCGGAGAGCTCGGAGCTGTTAGCACCTCGTCATTGTCCGTGGGGGAGTCTTTGGAAGACTGGGGCTCCTCGAGGACATATCTGATCGGACCTGCCGAGTACCTGCCTCTGGCGAGTGTGAAGAAGCCGTCTTCGGACGAGATTGGCAGGTGAAAGTATATTTTACTCTTGTAGATCGTGCGCTGTCGGCCATCATCGCCTCCCCAGTCGCCGCTATTCAATGAAGAAGCTTGTCCATGTGCAAGCTCGTCACTGTTGGATTGTGAGCCTTCAGGAAGAGCAAAGTGGCCCTTGCCTGCAGGCGGCACCACAATGACTGCGGTTGGCAGGGTCTTCAGGAAGTCTGCACAGTGCAGCACGTCGCCGTCTGCCTCGGGAACGGGCTCCAGCGAACCAGGCCAGCGCAGGTCGTATGGACGGTCTCCCCAGAATGCACCCTCTCCGCCGACGACGCCGACAAAGAGGCCCAGCAGGAGCCAGAGCAGGAAGCCAAGGACGAGCGTGAGTGCAAACCTCTGGCGTGCTCGCTTATCCGCCGCCGCGATGGCTGCCGGGCTGAACGGGTTGTTGAAGACTGGAAATATGCTGCGGTTGTAGCTGGGTCCTGCAGGTTGATCCTGGAATGAACCAACGCAGACGAAAAAGCAGTCAGCAAGGATGTTGTCTGTAGGTTGAGCGACCCATTGCGGTGCTTACATAGCGTGGAAAACCCTGGTTGCTGCCTGCAAATGCGGAAGGAAATGGAGCTGGCGGTCAGTACCTCCTCGCGGACTACGGATCGTATCGGCCTACCGCTCAGCAGGCCGGTGGACTCTAGAGGAGCAGACATGAGTGGACACGCTCTCACGAGGTCATGGACGACAAGAAGTATGCAGCTGGCCGACACTATGCAGCCGACCTGTCGAGCCAGAGCACAAATGCGACCGGCAGGGCGCCGAACTGGTTTGTGCAGACAGCTGCTTGATCACCCGAAAGGCGGTGGAGAGTGTCAGACGATTCGCACGACTCTGACTTGGACACGAGTCCGGATGTCTGTCTCTTTCCGACCATCTGCTTACCGCGCTCTGCCACCCTGACACGATGAGTTCCATTGATGACCCCGCCCGCCGACTGGGTCTGGCCAGCAGCCCGCACACCTCGCTGTTGGCAGATCTCATGCAGAATTGGAAACAGCCGAGTCTTGCGCTCGTCGTTTTGCTTTCTGGACTGCAAAACTACTTCAAGAAGATCTGGTCCATCTTTCAGAACGGGGGCCTCTTCACTTCTGGCCTCATACCTGGCTTTGGTGCATTGTCCAATGGGACGGAGGGCTCGACAGGCCCCCTCTTCGCTGTTGGAGCATATGCAACAATAACAGTTGTGTCCTTCATCACGGCCAAGCTATGGTCACTGTACAACTATCTAGATCCCCTCAACAGCCTGGCCCGGCATGCTTACATCGACTCGCGCTACACGACCCAGGTAGAATCCCACAAATGGCTGACCTGCATCCTCGAAGCATCACCTAAATACAAAAAGTCACGCGATCTGGAGGCTTCTAGCTTCCAATCCGTCAGGGAACGCAGCGATGCCGATGATAGCTTGAGCGGCGGTAGGTATGATAGATGGGATCGTAACCACAGTAACCCGTCGACCAAAGTACTCGAAGTGATTCAAGATCCCGCTCGTCCTCCTTCGGAAGTTCACATCTTCTTTCAACCCCGTGACATCGACGAGTTCTGGTTCTTCAAGTTCGGTACCTTGTTCAGGATAATCAAGCGATCTCCACGGAATGTACGTCGTGCAACCACAGGTTGGAACAACAATGATTACGATGATTATAGCCAAAACGAACCTGCAATCACCGTCCGCTGCTTCAGCAGGACGAGAAAACCGCTCATGCAATTCTTAGCCTATGCACAAGATGAGTACTATAAAGGGTTCAAGGCGAACTTGTATTGCCAAATCTTCACGTTTGATGATTACCAATGGAATGCCAGCGCTCTGAGAATGGGTCGAGGTTTCGATACTATCATCATCCCTGAAGAGACAAAACAAAAATTGTTAGACGATGTAAGCGAGTTTCTCGACTCTCAAGACTGGTATAGTAGCAGAGGAATTCCCTGGAAGCGAGGTGAGTTGAAATTTCAAGCGATCTTTGCTGCATACATTGTTGTTCGGTCCGATGTCGACATCGATTTCGACTCTTGACCCACAGGCATTATGTTCTCGGGACCACCTGGGAGCGGCAAGAGCAGCACCATCCAAGCTCTTGCCTCTGCATTTGACCTTCCGGTTTATATACTACCCATAGCTTCAGCCGGATTTAGTGACTCGACACTCTCGCGAGCCGTCAGTCGACTCTCTAGCAGATGCATTCTAGTTTTAGAAGATCTCGATGCGCTGAACCTGAAGAATGCGCATCGCTCCCCTACCGAAACAGGTGCTGGGTCCAATGAAACGCAGGAAGAGGTTGTTCGAGCTGCTTCATGGATGCGCAGCAGAAAAGCCGATGTGGCCGCTGGAAAAGGTAGTCGCTTCCGTCTCAAGAGTCGTACTGCAAGTGGTATAGGTATTGCAGAATCAAGCTTTGCAGAGGAAAGATTGAGTCTTTCAGCAATTCTAAACGTTCTAGATGGGATCGACAGTGGTGAAGGGAGAATAGTAATAGCATCTACCAACCATCTCGACTATTTACAATTCGACGAAGCTCTACTAAGGCCCGGAAGATTCGATCTCTTCGTTCAATTCAAGAAGGCTACGAGACAACAAGCGAAGGACTTGTTCCTGCAGTTCTATAATGATTATAGAAGCAAGGTAGAAGTGCTGGAAAAGCAACTACCGGTTGATGAGGAATTTAATAAGAGATTGAGTTGGGAGCGGAAGAGGTCAATTTGCTAGCTGATGAGTTCAAAGGCATGGTCGACGATGAGGAGTTCTCGGTAGCTGCATTACAAGGTGAGTTGTTGTTGCTGACTTTCCCGAGGTGTTTACTAGCTTATCTGGGCAACCACCTTTCACATTGTCAGGGCACTTGATAGCATACAAGACAAACCCTCATCTCGCAGTCCGAGAGATGCCTAGCTTTGTGTCTGGGTCAAGAGAGGCGAAGCCGACCGTTAAAGTTGATGGCAGCTTCGTCCGGAGTGTGCAAAGACTAGCCAATGGGTTAAAGGATGTGGACGATGCTAATGACAGTGACGAGTCGGAGAGCTTGCCCTCTCTGGGTAAGAAGCTTTCCGACAGAAGGGAGTCTATCTAGATAGACCATGTGTGAAGCCGGGACGAGACTGCCCAGACGGCAGGCCTGCCTTCTCTGTCACGAACATGCTAAGATTGCCTGGGTCGGACTGCCGGTCCGCTATTGCTAGACCATACATATTGTCCGAATCGACGGTTGCGAGGAACAAATACAACTATAGCTTCTTTAGCCGCGTGACCTTGCAGCCAAAAAGGTAGACGGCATCACTTTGGGTTTGTAAACAGCTACTGTAGTTGCATTACATTAGTCCCGCGTCTGTTCAATCCATTCGACCAGTGCAGGCTGGCAGCCGAGCTAGTCTCCATCGATTAAGGGCTATTGCACAGTATCGAATCATCTGGGAAGGCTGTATCTAGCGCAGTCAAGCATTCACGGCATGCGTTGTTAGGCAATATCAGCCCATTTGGGCTGAAGTAGTGATTCAAACGCGTGAATTGCAGGTAAGTAGAGTCGTTGCAGGAATTTGGCCCCCAGGCTTTGCCGAGGAGAGAGAGAGACATATAGCATAGTATTGCGAGCTCGGAATCTACCACTTCACGGTGTTGTCGTATTTATCCCATACCCCCTCTATGCGGTGCGGAGGATCAAGTGTACACCGCTGTCGGTCTCTACAATGTCGCTGAGTCCGCCAACGGGCAGGGAGAAGCTGTTGTCCTCGAATGGCTTCTGCATTTGACCGCGTCTGAAAGGACCCAAGTCTCCACCGTGGCTGTGAGACGAGCAGTGAGATTCGGTGGCGGCAATCTGAGCGAACAGAGCTGGCAGCTGTTCAGGTGAAGCTGCTTGAAGTCGTTGCTGTATCTGCTTTAGCTCTTCCAACGCCTGTTCTCTTGTTCGTGTGATATTTGACTAAAAGACATATACCGTGGGCTGGTTCACTTTCCTTGTTCCGCTCACTAGTGATTATAGACGGAAATGATCTCACCTCTTTCCAAGAGCTGGGGCGTCGGCTACCAGCGTGCTTGATGAGGATATGCGATGCTTGCACCGCATCGGCTTCGGGCTTTCTATGCAGATTCTCGCGAGCGCCAGGCAGCCCAAGCAGCTCTTCGTCGCCCATTCCAGCGGGTGGTTCCCAGATGGAGGTCCCTTGGGTCTCGTTGTAGAAGTACGGCCTCTGGCGCGAGTTCGAGAAGCGGACTTCCCACTGAAGGTGAGGTGTGTCAGCGAGAGCTCGCCAGCAAAGATACGCAGTTGTACGACCATACTCCGGACGAGGACATCTTGGCACTTTGGTAGTTGGTGCAGTGGAGCTCGCCCTGTGTGGTGTCACGAGAGAGACCCTGCGCATATGATCGGGCGTCATACACACGATACAAACGCGCATGAATGAAACGCTACTCCTTGCATGTTCATTGACATATTGGTACTATGGAATATACTATGGGATATACTACTCTGACAACGTCAATGATGTTTGGGTAGGAATACAAACACGGTGCCAACGGCACCCATAACAACGCATACTAACAACAATACCCAATTGAGGACAAAGACTGTTCTGGACATGGTTTTGCCGTACAAAGCAAGATTAGCAGCAAGGGGTCCTATACCACATATGAGGAAGACGGAGAAGGCACCCAACAATCCCATGACCCTATCGAAAGATGGCATGAAGATCGCTATAGTCAACAGCACGAGGGAAGTGACAAGCTTGACGATTTGACGAACTTTCGCTTTCGATTGTGGTTTGATGTCGGCGAGAGGCTGACTGACCGCCGACAGCACAGCAGACACGGCTGACTGGTTGACTTCCCGTGCTGATGCCCGTGGAGTGGCCATATCATCTGACAATTCCGAGAAAGTCGAGTAGTTTTGCCCACTAAAGTCACTCCCTTTGGAGTTCGAGAGTCTGCGCTTCAACACAACACCGGGAGGTTCTCTCTCTACGCCCAGTAGCCAAGAGACTGTGCTGTCCAGGGGCCTGTACCCGCGACAATAATGTTAGCAAGAACGGCATGCGACTTTATCCCAGAACCGATACTCACGTCGAAGAAATGGCATACTTGCACACAGGCGTTATCGCTACCATCGCTACGGCGACCAAATTCAACTTTCTTGGCAAAGTCGGGGAATTCATCAGGTCCCGTGTGATTTCGTCGGACACATTGTGACCGAACCTGAGACCGGGAGGGCAAACATCAGACCTCAACATCCTAACACAACGTAAGCTTGCGTGAGCATTAATGGCTTACATAAGGTATCCTAGAATCCCCATAAGTAGATAAAACGCAGTCGCGACTGTAAAAGCCAGATTGCAGACCCTGTTGAATTGCTTGGGTTCCCGGATATCGCGTGCGAGAGAAGGAAAGACAGCATGGCCGCCAAACTGTCACGATTAATCGAGTAAGCAGAAAGTTGATGGACAAGGTCGAGTATTTACATACACCACTCATGATGAGGCCGAATGATAGGGGTAGCAATCTCCACTGAGGTCCGACACTAGTTGGCATCGGATGATGTAAGCTGCCTGGCTGGCCATGGGAGATGATTCCGTCGATCAAGACTGTCAAAAGGAGCGTAACGACGGATATAATGCTGCAATGAATGACCAGTAAGCGTCCACCTCTCCATAGAATCCGAGAAAAATCTTACCCTATTAGAGATGCCACAGAGAGATAGCGGAGCGGGAGGAAGAGGGTCGGGAAAACGCTAAGGAGAATGAACACATGGTTAGCGACATCGATATGCTTACACAAGCGAGGGCGCAGTCCCGCCGTAAGCTCACCAAGCGAACCCGATCAGCTTGAAGTAAATTGGATTGAGCGGGAAGATGATGGAAAGCGAATCGCCAAGGAGGATAATGAGAGCGACACTATAGAGACATGGTAAGGCCGGGTACCCCACATGCCGAAAACATCATATAACATACCATAGTGCCGAGATTTCAAGGCAGAAGAGAATGTTGATGAAGGTGCGAGCTGGGGCTCCGAATGCCTTTGCGCCGATATCCGCATACGTCATGAGGCGTGGATCATCGTACAGAGCTCTAGCTAATACTTTTGCCGTATAGTTCGTAAGAGCACTGCAGAAAAGCAGCAGTAGTATCCCGAGAATCCAGCCTGCTTGCGAGAATGCCAAGGCTGGATAACGAGAGATGCTTAGATATACACGCATATGTGAGGAAGCGAGTCTAACAAGCTCACGTAATGCCAGTATACCTATACCGATAAGAACGTTTATCGCATTGAAGAGGGTTTGGCCAAAGGTTGCAACACCTTGTGGATTGATACGAATCGCGCTTGAGCTTTTACGCCTGGATTTTGTTCCACTTGACCGTTTTCTGAGACTCATACCGGGAGAGGTACGAGGGAAAGGCACCGACTCTGGTGGAGAAGAGCCATAGAGATCTTGTTCTTCCTCTGCGATTGCTTGATGCAGTTGATTCTGATTGGAACGTTTCCTGCTGAGCAGAGACGACCGCTCGTTCGCTTGCAGCAGCCGTTCTGACATAGGCTGATGGCCGCTTCCTGCATTTGCAGAACTGCCGTCTGCATCGCTGCTATCGATCGCACTGCTATCACCCTCTTGCGGGTGGCGGTACGTGGGGTCGGTACTCAGGCCGAGACTGCTCCCCGACGGAAGATACCCAGGCGGCACAGCAGCGCGGCCTGCAGCATACGGGGGTCCGACTTTCAGCTTATCGGCAGCTTGCGACGTGCGTTGGCGTCCTTTGGAAGGGGAGGAGTCTTTCCGTTTCTGCGGTGAGGGATGGGGTCCATATGGGCTAGGGTACCGGTCGTCTATCGGACTGTCCAGGTCCGGCACCCACTGTCCTTCGCCGGGATTTCGACGGTGATTCGCACTGTCACCATCGTCTGAACCTTGGCCCTCGTCTTCTTCTTCCGTGCTTGCAAGCGAAGAGTCCCGAGAAGCGCGTTGGCTTCGCCCATGCTTGCCAGAGCTGCTGCCTGTCGCTCTGTTGCGCGGCCTCGAACGCCTGCCGCCCTCCAAGAGGCTTTGTTCGTCTTCGTTGCGCGTCTGAGGCACTCCTTCCTCAAGATCATCATCGTCGTCGTCGTCCTCATCCTCCTCGTCCTCGTCGCCTGGTCTGCGGTATCTGGAGATGAAGCTCGGCGAGCAGTCGAGATTAGACCCGTAGAAGGCCTGGCTTCTCGAGTACGACCATACAATCTGGAGAAGCGAGGTTCAGCATGGCTTGCAAAGCGGTACTGCGGCATGCTGGCACCCACGTCTAGCGAACTCTTCAGCAACCCCGATTGCTGCTGGTGTTGCTGCTGCTGCTGGACCGGGATGGACCGGCGCTGCTGCTGCTGCTGCTGGCCAGCGGGAGCACCGGAGTACATGCTAGCATGGGCACTTGACGCTGCGATGTATCGAATGCGAGCTGGAGGTCATTACGTTCACGCAGGATAAGCTTGGCTGGACTCGTGATCGAAAAGACCAGCGATAACGATAGCCGGAGACATCTCTGCGTCGTCTCCGCTTTCCGGGTATGTGCAATGCGGGGTCAACTCCGTTTACAAGACCGCTGTGGCTGCAATGATTGGATCCAACGAGGCCATCATCCTCTGCGAGCCTGCAAGCTATCTCTCCTCGCGCCTCGACTGCAAGGCCATTCTGCACACCCGGCATTGGCTATCGTGCATACAGCAACGATCCTCGTTGGCAGCCGAACAGCACGTAGCTGGCTGGCCAGATAGTAGAGTCGCACGCAGCAGGCCAGAACACGTTACCCGCTCGACTAGCAGCTTACGGTCCACTTAGTCCTTGACTCGCTATTAGCTACATGTATACGACTAGTGTGTTCCGAAGGGAAAGCAGCAACCGGTGATACCGAACGGGAGAGACCTGCAGTTCGAGCAGTGCTACGAGATCTTCGGGGAGTGATCAAGTGCGCAAACTATCTCGTGCTGCAAGGGAGGTATGATTGACAGGTGACCGGATGAGATATGTGGAAAGATTACCACCAAGCGGAACTGTGTCCATACGCCAGGCACTTTCGAGCAAGCCGTTGTACATGACTGGCATTGCAGCATAGTCATCCGAGTGACTGCGTCCATTGCAAAGGCATACTGCAGCTGTGGTATGCAATGTAGCTCCACGTTCGTGCGATCTTTTGCTTGTGCTGCAGTAGACGAGGGGTGGCGGAATGTATGCGACCAGCTTGCTTTCGAACTGATTCCTTTCGCAAGTCAGTGAACGACAGACTGCAGAGCGCGCAGGTTGCACCGCTTCCATACTCAGATACAGTCCGGTACTGCAGGGGCCAGCCAACTTCTCGGCGGCACAACTGGCTCGGAAGACGTCCGTCTCGTGCTGAGGCATTGCTGGACAGAACACCGGCACGATGCGATTCGAGCAGCAGCTCGTCTTCAACGCCTCGAACGAATGGGTAGACGAGTACATCAACTACACCGCCCTCAAGGCGGCTGTTTACCGCGCGGAGAAGGAAGCTCTCGTCTACCGTCGAGCTGATCACGACCAGCAGCAGGATGAAGAGCAAGCTACCCTTCTTGGACACGGAGGCGGGCCAGGTGGAGCAGCAGGTCCATCAGATAGTGCTGGCATCACACCGGACAAGCTCTCTGCCCGCTTCAAGGCACTGCTGGACGCCGAGCTGGCCAAGATCGAGAAGTTCTACAGCCGAAAGCAGAGCGAGCTCGTCTCCGAGCTTGAGCAGGTCAGAGACGAGATACAGCAGGTCGAAGAAGAGGGCCAGTTTGGAGATTTCGAAGATGAGAGCGATGAAGAGAGCGGAGAGTCCGATCATGATGATGGGACCGGTGCCGCGAAACTCTTCAAGAAAAGCACAAAGCTCCTCAAATCAGTCGTCGGCGCTGGCGCTTCCAGCAGCGGCCACCACCACCATCACGCGAACCGAAGACGATCTTCCGCTGCCGATGGAGACAATCCATCATTTGGACATCGCAGAACTGGCTCCACATCGTCTGGAAAGCTGCGCAGGCAGCGCTCTCATACAGCTTCCGAAGGCAGCAACAGCTCGTCTACCGACGCTCTTGGCAGAGTGACCAGTCGCGATATGCCGACTCTGCCGGCAGAAGTAACAGAAGATATCGAGTCTCAGATCAATAGGACTATGCAAGCTGCGACCCGACCTAGCAGTCCTACGGATGGCAAGGGAGGCGGCGTCCAGGCGCAACCACCTTTCTCCCCCACCGGACCAGCGCCTCTGCGAAGGAGGGCTTCCAGCTTTGGTGACGCAATGGGTAAGGATGTTTCCACGGCCGATATCTGGAATTCCCGTTCTCGAGCGGCACAGGATATGCGCATTACCTTCAAGATGCGCTTGCAATCCCTCTTCAGAGAGTTTTCGCAATTGAAAGAATATGTCACGCTGAATCAGAGTAAGGGGTATAGTTTTCATGAAAGACATATGCGACAGCTGATCTCCCCTATTACCTTATATAGCCGGTTTCAGGAAGATTCTGAAGAAGTTTGATAAGGTCACCGAATGTCAGCTGCAGAAAAAGTATATGCAAACGGTTCTACTTGAATCCTATCCATTCCGTGATGAGACACAAACAAAATTGGATGAAGCACTGCAATCCATCATTCCTCTGTATGCCCGGGTTATGACACGCGGCGACACGAATGAAGCTCTAAGACAGCTGCGTATCCAGTTGCGCGAGCATGTCGTGTGGGAGAGAAACACTATCTGGCGAGACATGATCGGCCTAGAGAGGAAGGGATGGTCCGGAGCGGGTACTGGCTTGAATGCCCGGCGAGCCTCCATGGGGGGCGGCACCGGTTTGGATAAGCCGATCCTGATGCAGAAGGAGCTGGATGCTCCGGATGATCAGGCCCAGACACTATCGACACCTCTAGGAAGAGTACGTGTTCCAAATTGGCTCAGCAAAGAAGCTGTGGGAGGTATCGTTGCAGTCGTAGCCTTCATAGCTATTCTATGGAGCGATTTCGGAAACCGTGTGGAAGAACGCAACTGTTTGGCTATCTTGGTCTTTGCAAGTATTTTTTGGGCACTGGAGGTCATCCCGCTTTTCGCTACATCTCTCCTTGTCCCCTTCCTTATCGTGGTTCTCCGGGTTTTGCGGTCGACAGACGAAGAAGATCGTCGCTTGACAGCTGTAGAAGCATCAAAATTCATATTTTCGCAAATGTTCACTGGTACAATTGTTCTCCTTGTCGGCGGCTTCACGCTGGCCGGCGCCCTCTCTAAACAAAACATCGACAAGATCCTAGCTTCGAAAGTCCTCTCAATGGCTGGAACCCGTCCTGCAGCCGTTCTGCTAGCATACATGGGCGTTGCTTGCTTCGCCTCTATGTGGATCAGCAACGTCGCTGCACCTGTTCTATGCTTCTCACTCATTCAGCCGATCCTCCGAACACTGCATCATCGTTCGACCTATTCGAAAGCTCTCGTCCTGGGCATAGCGTTGGCTTCGAACCTAGGAGGTATGGCCTCTCCTATCGCCAGTCCCCAAAATTTGATCGCTATATCATATATGTCTGAGCCACTTTCGTGGGCTCAGTGGTTCGCTATAGCATTGCCGGTGGCTTTCGTGTCGATTCTCATCATCTGGGTTCTGCTTATCTGGATCTACGGTTGGGACAAGTCGACAACCATCAATCCAGTCAGACCAACCAAGGAGAAATTCACAAGCACGCAATGGTTCGTGTGCGCTGTCACCATATCCACAGTGCTCTTGCTATGTATCGAGCATCAAATCGAGGACAAGGTTGGCGATATGGGCGTTATCGCTTTGATTCCCGTCGTCATCTTTTTCGGAACAGGTATTCTTAGAAAGGCCGATTTTGATAATTTCGTGAGTTTCGAATTTGGCCAACCACAAAACGAACTGTGGAATGCTGACCTAGTTCTCTCAGCCATGGAGTATCGTATTCTTAGCTATGGGAGGCATCGCATTAGGCAAAGGTGTTCTGTCATCCGGTTTGCTTGATGATCTGTAAGTCTGCTATTTTTGCTCAAGCGGGCCGAGCGTCTCAGGCTGACTTCCAAGTATGCAGAGATTCCGTTATAGAACGATCGGTACAAGACATGCACGTCTGGCCGATTCTCGCCATCTTTTCCTTTTTATCTCTCATCGTGGCGACCTTTGTCTCGCACAGCATTGCTAGCGTGCTTCTTTCGCCTATCGCAGCCCGTATCGGTGATGCATTAGATCCACCTCATTCAAGACTCCTTATCATGGCAACTGCTCTAATATGCTCGTCTGGCATGGCGCTCCCCGTCTCTGGCTTTCCGAATCTCATGGCCGTCAATTTGGAGGACGACGTTGGACAACGATACCTCAATGTGCAGGATTTCCTTAAGACGGGTGTAAGTACCAAGTCTACCTTTGCTATTGATACTGTTGGAGGCAGAACGCCCATGCTGACGAGGCTATCCTCCTGATCACAGATCCCAGCATCTATCCTCGCCACGCTTGTCATCATCACCCTGGGTTATCTGTAAGTACTATGTCGTTTGCAATGTCGCAGATATCTACTCGACTGACACGACCGCATCCGCGTCAGCATCATGCGTATGCTTGGCCTATAATGCGCCACACACATAGTCATAATCTTCACCAGTCCCGTGGAATAGCAAATTCGAGCATTTTAACATTGAAGGATTTTATAGGTTTACACACGTATGACCGCCGCGAGCCTTCTCCTGCACCATGTGATCCATGTGATCCTTGTAATCTCATGCTTTGAAGCACATGCACGATATACCAGCTACCGTATAAAGAACATCGAGGACTACCTACCGTCTGCATCGACCACTGAAGCAGATAAACGGCTGGGGTATTACCGCAGTTTGCCTTGGCCTGCGCTCTCAGCCTCTTAGCGCTGCGATGCTAGTCATGCTTGACAGACTGCGTTTGGCCAGATTCTTGTTGTCCTGCAGGGCTGCATGATCAGCTCTATCATGGCTACATCAGAACAGGACGCTCACAATGCAAGCTTTGCAAGCGAATTTGCGTTCGACGCGGCCTGCATGACCGCTCTCTTCATAACTTTTCGCTCCGCTGTCGAGCTGTTTACCGCAAAGACATCTAAGGCACTTGTGATGGAACCGCATTCCAACAGGTCCCACTGTTGGGTAGTTCGTCAGAGAGCGAACACACACACACCCGAAAGAATATGCATACTGACAGGTTGTTTCCGCAAGACTCCCTTCTTCCCCGCATCCTGCACAAGGGTACATACCGCCGAACACAGGTGAATTCAGTGCTTTCTCCCGCGAAGCAAAGATTTCGGATGCCTTTGACAGTTTCGTTGGACCGGAGTGGCTGAGTCGAGCTTTCGCCTGTAGTTTAGATGGCGACATGGGGGCTACTTGGGCCGCAGAAGCGTATTGATGGGGTATTTGGCTAACCGACGTTGAAGGTTTCAATGCTTGAGAAGCGGCATGCAATGGCCTCGAAGGCACGGGCATAGTTGCATTGGCGCTAGTGCCGGACGGAGTCGCAGTCGCAATGGCCTGCGGTGCTGCGCACTGCAGCAATCGGTCGTCAGTTCGATGCTGACTCAAAAGAAATTCGGGTATTGGCTCTCCTACCTTTTCGTGGACTCTTCGGCCCTGCTTCTCTTCGACGAATACGCCATCATCAAACACCTTCTTACACTTGCTGCAGGTGAAACATCTGGCGTGGTATCGCGCATCGCTGCCAGGCAAGACAATAATCTTGTGACCCGTCACATGTGTCTCTGCATTATTGATGCCAAACAAACGGAGGTTGCATCCGCTGCAACGCGTATCAGGAGTCAATCCCGTTTCTGTAATGTCGGCCTTCTTATCAGAAGCACAGTTCTTCGCACTTCCCTGTACGACTCGTCTGCTTTTTTCGCTAACAGGCGATTTACCTTTGAAGGTAACATTTGACCGCGCAAGGCCTGTCCGAGCTCGCTGAGGAGTGGGCCTTGTATTCTTAGCTTTGTCCTGTGCCAGTTCGCTGGTGGATGAGGACTTCTTGAATGCAACTTTCGATACACCTTCCCGATCAGCTGTTCTGCCTTTTGATATATCGGGTGCCATTGCCCGTACTGACGAAACATCGATTCCTCGGAAACTTCTGCTTCGGTCCAGTATTCCGGCGGAAACCTTTTTCGGACTCGGAATGACCTTCGTTGGGGAAATACTCTCCTCGATTGGCATGTACGATCCGGCGCCGTCCCTATTGATCTGCAGATTTCCTGTCGTATTCTGTTTGACTCCAGTATCGACGGGACGTGATTTGCCTAGCGTGGATACCGGCGGTGCAGGCAGGGGCCGCGACACTCGACAAGTTGGTTCAGCATGGAGGGAGGCAGGAACGAAAGACCTATCCGAAGTTAACATAGTCTGCTGCCCGACAGCCGTTGTAAGACATGTGCTGGACATTGTTGCGGCAGATTTGCCTGCGAGAAGAGGTGAGTTGAGCCATGAAGGTCCGGAGGCTGGCGGAACCTGCTTTGGAATAACAGGCACCGACTGGGAGGGCCTGTGCCTTCGCCATTCCGGCACCTGTATTGGAGTGGCCGACGGACGCTTCCAGCCGGTGAGAGAAGGAGATGGCGAGTGCGAGACCGGAGAGTGGCCGGCAGCAGTCCTGTCGAAGAAAGCTTTGCTAGCTGCGATACGAGGACTTGTGACTGGAACTCTAGCTGAGCCGAACATCGAGAGCTGGTCTTGAGGGCTGGCATTTGACGTCATATCAGCCCTTCCTGAGTTGCTACTGGCCTTCGGCATGAGAATTGGGGATCTTGCAGCTGCAACTGCGGCGGTGACGCGTGACGCGCTCGGCTGGAGACTAGGCTGTGATGCAGGAGCCTTGATAGGAGGCGGGTCGGTTGAAGCTGCTGAAGGATTGTCTAGACCGACCGATGTGAGCCGCGTCTTTAGCTCGCTTACGGCAGGACCCAGTTTCGCCGCCATTGGCATGAAGGTATACCTGCGCTGTTCTTCCTTTTGTCGACTAGCGGCATCCTGAGCGTTCAAAGGCTCTGCTGCGGATAGCAGAGCTGGTACACGTGCCACCGTTGGATCTTTGAGAAAAGCTGCATTGTCGAAACAGGTCGGGCAACATGGGTTGCCATAGAGGTCTACTTGCGGACTCTTCGAAAGATCGGCAGCACAGTATAAGCACGCATCTACCAAGGAGAAGCATGTCACGCTGAAGACCACACTAGCCGCTTGGTGTATCAGTATAATTACACTTACAGCACATTGCATGCCAAAGCTTATCCTTTCTCTGAACGAAGGGAGTTGCTGCATCAGGCAATACCGCCTGTCGACACGTAACACACGTTCCCAAACTGAATCTAGGACAAGTGGGTGACGACTCAGTTGTGAATCTGTTTCAGGGTAGTGTTCAAGCCTACTTACTTGCCAGCAAAGCAAGCGGGACAGTACAAGTCATTCTCCCGGTTAGTATCAGTTTTAGCTTGCGGATCCGGGTAGACCTTTTGATCGCGGACAAAAGTCACATTGCAATCATGGCACCGCCATTTGTCACGTTGATGAGCCGGATCAAGGACAGAGCCGAAGGCGCGAGAGATGGTCTCCTCCACCTCCTGGACTTCCCGCGACGATGCAATGCGGTCACGTGCCTGCGCCGGTGTCTTGCTTGGCGCGGCGTCGTCTTGTGTGAGCGTCTCTACATCCCCGAAAGTGGAGCCCCCCATTGCCAGCGCGGGGAGTGAGAGATGCTTCGTGCGTCTGGTCGGCCCTCTTCCATTCTGATCTGCGCCGCTAGACGCCTTCGGGGTGGTCGCAGGGCTGCGCTGGACGTATCTGCGCTCCCATCTGTCTGTGTCTGGCGTGGCAGCGCGCCCCGTGTAGAGCACGCTGTGGCTTGCTGGCGCTGATGCAAGACACCATCGCCGCTATTCAGCATCCATCTCTGCACGCCTGCCTGGAGTCGGACCGGCTCACTCTTCGCGACACCACCGCAGCTGCAGACGGCGAGAGCGCATGGCTCGCCGCAGCGGGAGCAGAAACCCATCGCTGGGCTGCTGCCGAGTGATTGCAAGTAGGAGCAGAGCCAAGTCACGGCGGATGCTTGAAGCCCGCGAAGACCCTCATGCCGCGTAGACTGTCAATTGACAGGGGTCAGTGTGGCCAAAGTCAGGACAGCTCGGACCAAAGCATGGCTTGTTTTTCCAGGCGAAAATGTCCCAATGCCGAGACTCTCTTAGCCCTTCATATGCTAAAGCAACGAACGGTGCTGGGACAGATGGCTATCGAGGACGCCAGCCTCCTGCAGCAACCTAAGCAAGGTGTCATATCCCAGCCGCCACTTCAGGTCGCTGCTATTCCGACAAGCTCATATAGCGCTGGATGGATACAACAGCATGATCGCGCGATAGGCTGACACATTGCATAAAGGCAACTATAAGCTAATGACCCGGGGACATCGAGGCTTCTCCCTTTGAATCTGAGTTGGGTTTGGGCGGCTATTCGATGGTTATGGCCTCATCCATCCTACAAGGAAGCTTGCCTATTTGAACGACGACGGCGCCTTGTTCTTTGGGCCGGCCAGTCACTTTTCCTCAGTCGTACAGGTGGTGGTGGATCTGGCCGCCCAGTCGCATTCGGCCTCTTGGGGAGCGTTGTATTCGGCCTCTCGAGATGCACTGTACTCTGGCGCGCACTTGGTGAAGGGCCCTGAAGAGTAGAGAGTGTTGAAGGTTCGGATGGTTTCGGGTACTGCCGGCTGTTTATGGCTCGGACAGGATGCTCGTTACCGGTCGTGCCACCCACAGAAGTCGTAGGCGGGTAGGCTGCCGGCACGCGTCCGCTGTCAGGTTGACCTGGAAAATTGAAGCTGTTACGTGCCTGTCGGGGCGGAGACGAGGCATACGATGCCGAAGCCCGCACGTGCAGCTCAGCAGGGTTACTAGGCACATTGCGATACAGATGTGAGAGCTGCTGACGAGACATCTCTTCTTCCGATTGTTGCTGCATCGCTCCCATAGGCCTTTGTATTTGCATCTGCATTGGCACTGGTACCATAGGATACTGTGGCACGTAGCCGGCGGGGTATAAACGATGGCTGGTACGATGTCGCCGCCTGCGGCGTTCGGGACTTGTTGAAGGGGATCTCGAGCCCATGTATGAAGAAGAATAACCGCGTGACTCGGTTGAGGCAGATCCCTCCGAGTACGAGTCGGAAGTGTGAGATGACCCTGAAGAGCTTGTATAGCTTCTGCGCCTCCGTCTCCTCGACTTGCGTGGACGTGATGAAGTACCTCTCCGTGATCCATCGCGTCTATCGCGCTTGCCGCATCGTTCTGTTCCTCTTTTGTCAGCCGCATACTCCTTATCCCTTGCGGACTGATCTCTGCGTCTTCCCCTGCTGGACGTGCTAGCATTCGAAGCTTTCTCCTCTATTCCAACCAAACCTTTTGAAGGTGATCCAGTGTAGGTAGAGTCACGCCTTGTGATAGGGTCTGTTGCGAACGTCTCCACTCTCTGGCTGGCTGTACCTCTGGCTGATGAGTGACCGTATGTTGTACCAACATTCAGACTTAGGGGCACGCTTGTCCGTTTACTAGATGTTGCGTTACTAGAAGGGTGGCGAGAGCTGCCTGTACTGGAGTCGGCCGGCATTAATAAACCATGGGTTTCGTGTTCCTCTTTCACCCCGAGTGATGCAGATTCCGTAGGAAGTGTTGATGTAGGTGTCTTTCCTGGATCCGTGGCCTCTCCTTCTGCGTTGTTTAGCGATTGAAAACCATTACCGCCTTGATTAGGCCCGTCATCTATCGCAGACGAGATGCCAACAGCCTTGTAGTGTGTTTGCGAACTAGCTGTATCTTGCGGAGACGCGACTGTGCCTACATGGCAGGCCAGACAAACATGTAGCTTCAAGTGCGCAGTATCTGAAGTGGCGGAGGTCGCGTTCAGTCCGCCTACGATAGCCGCAGCAGATGGAGCATTGATATCCGCGTCTAACGTTCTCTCCAAGAGGTGCTGATCTCGCTCGCGTCGTTTAAAGAAGAGAATCTCTGCCTGAGCTCGCCAACAAGCATCGATCAGTGGGCAGGTCAAAGGACCCTTGCAGACAAACATACCTTTTCTCTGGTAGTGTCAGTAGCATCTGGATGAAACTGTACGAGAGCTGGATATTGAGATCTTAGGCTCAATCGTCCCCAGCTTATCAAGTAGACTCCGAAAATTCACCTAGCTGTTCCGAGGTCAGAAGCTGCAGCTTACTCGTCGAAATGTCGAAATCGAGCGGTTGCAGGTGGAAAGGGAGCTGACCCTGCAGATATATGCTGGAAGGGGTTCCAGTGCCTTCATCTTGCATCGGCTGTCTTTCCCACCAGTAAATCGAGATGACTGCTGAAGTTGGACACCCGATGAGTCCCACCAATCATTCTAGCTGTCATGACCCCCGAGCGTTACTAAATGATCAAGAAACCCAATACCCTTGCGACATAGAGGTTGCACGCTCGAGGATGGGGTGATTGATCAGCTGTTTATATATCCTTCATGGAAGGACGAGTTCTGTAGTGTTGTTTGATTTGCAACGTTTATCTCTTAGACATTCTCTCCAGGATTACAATCAGGCAAGGTGAAGGCTAGGAGTCAGAGGAGGATGTTCCAGAAACCTTTACTGCATGCTATGTACGTAAGTCGCAATACAGAAAGATAGTCTCTAGTCAAAATAATTGGTGAAAAGGGAGGTAGCATGTGCTCCTACTGACCCTTGTCGATATTGTCCATTTTATAGCAAAGCGGGTTCAATTCATGTTGCATCAGAGTATTCTCGAACTCCGTCAACCTAGCCGACTGCCTTGCCTTTCGATGTATAACTATCACCCTGCACTCGGTCACTTTTACTTGTTTATATGTACACCTTCGAAGGAAATGAAGTTGTGTTGTAGAAGACGGTGGCACGAAGAAGAGGGTTACAATGTGGGAAAGTATTAGATGATATATGCTCTTCTGGTTTGGAGCGCTGATTAGGCTACTTTCGCGTCTCATATGGGTCATTGCCATTGCATTTCTTCGGCCTGCTGATTATTGTGTATGGCTTTCGTGTGCATCACCGACACCCTGTCAGGCACCCGCACACAAAGTGTAGCATTTGAGGGCGTTTTGCTATGCATAGGACGGACTGCAGGCCGTACGTGCGGAGGCACTGACTCAAAAGGCTCCAAAGAACACGTAGAGGAGGACACAGAAGTCGTTGGTGTAAGGGGTTCGCTTGACGGTCCGGTCGAGTAGCCTTCCTCGTACTCTCTCTCATCGTAGTCGGAATTCCATCCACCGGAGGTCGATGATGATGACGAGGGAGACATGTCGACGTCCGATGTATGGTCTGCTGAGCGGCGTGGAGGGGTTGGGAACGGATTATGCGCAAAGCGCCTGCCGGAAAGGTACCACTCGCGCACGAAGGTGGATGAGCGGGAGTAGAAGGAAGGAGAGTCTGTGTGACAGCATGCAGTCTGTTAAGTCATGTGATTTGAATGTACTGATTGCCCGGAACTTACACTTTTTGACCACAGTAGCAGATACCTGTTCGAGGTGTTCCGCAAGATGAACGTCAAGCAGTTTAGCGATATTGACGGCTTCTGTACAGTCGTTCGTCTGGAAAATGAGACAGCGTGAGCACTGGGTATAACTAAACAGTCCGTTGACTAAGCTCTTACCTTGTGAACTGGTTGACTACCAGGCGTGCAGATGAAGCGGGCAAGCAACAAGCATGCCTGGGCGATAGCCGATGGCTTTATGGGCACGAAAGCCCGGTGAAAGAGGGTGATTTCCATGATGAAACGTGCTACGTGCTGAGTTCTCGTATCCTCCATGGGCTGATCAGCGCCTTGACAGCAGGCTACGCGAAGCCAGGCCTCCGCTGTTGGATGTCCAAGGAGCCAGCCGATTGTTGACAGCACGTGGCCTTCCATCTGTACGTGTCAACATCGTTAGCCTTGATGGTCGAATTTCAAAGCTAACCTCGTGGAGTTTAGACTGACCTGGATGAACGCGCTCTGATCGTATGCAGAGCAGCACACAGCACATAGATCCTCGACTGTTGGCACGCGGTCTTTTGCGTCTTCGAATTTGCTCGCTATCCATAGCGCAGCACAGCCAACAAGCTGGTAATGCTTTTTATACACGATACGTTTCGAGACATAGCGATCAACGATATTGATAGCCAAGAATAGAGTTTCGGGTCGTAGTCGATATTGGGAGTGTATTTCGATCAGGAAATCAATGAGATACGGCCGCATATACCACGCGAGTTCTGGTTGCATATCGATAAGCTCCACATTTGCCATTGTGCTCGCCTGCAGGAGAGAATCGTAGCACGATCAGCCAATGTGTCACGTGACCAGCGGAGACGCGACTTGCGTCGCGACTGAACGGAATGTTTATCAATATTGCTTTAGTGCCAACTCACCTCCATTTCGTACATATACTCTAAGACTTCCTCGCGATATTCTGCTTCATATAATGCTTTCATTTGGCTATCCAATGCTGCCTGCTTCTGCCTTTGCAGCTTGTTGGCTTGCGCAGCAGCGGCATTAGTGCTAGCTGGCGCATATAGTGCTGTTGTAGAGGAGGTAGGAAGCGTCTTTGTATGCAGTGAGGAGTAGGATGTTGATGCCGTATACGATGAAGAAGCATCTTGTCCGGAAGCAAGCTGTCGAAGTGGACTCGGAGAAGGTACCAGACGAGCTGAGACTCGAGCGGAAGGGGACCTCCGACTGGAGCCTGAGCTGGATGATCGCCTCAGTTCAGACGAGGAAGCTATCTGACTATTCGGAATTTCGAAAGCTCTTGAAGAGGTAGCAGTTGGAACAGCCTGCATGGCGGAGACTCTACAAGGAGAGCGCTTGCTGCGTGATGATATCGGCGAAGCTGGAAAAGTTCGCGAAGATAGCGCGGCTTAAGGTGAATGCCGAAGGATACGGCAATGGTGATGACCACAGGTGAGGGAAGGAACACGAAACACCCGATTGCGAAATGCTGCAGACAACGGAAAGTGGTTTCAAATGAATGTGGGACTGAGAGCTTGCTCAGCTTGCTTGCCGTGCGATGCTATATAATGGTCGCAAGGTTCTGGTGTCCTTCAAAGAAGTGCGCTACGCGTGTGTCCGCTTCAGATTGATTACTTTACGTGCGATGTGCTTGGGTTGTAAGAAGAGGCCGTGTCGTTATGTAGGTCGGAGCCAGTCGATGGGTATGCTTTAAAGGAGTGTGGGGTCGTTCAGCGGACAGGTCGTGTCGAACAGACAGTCGCCGGGACGTCGTTAGGTGATCCAGGGAACGGATGCGAGAATAGAAGTTTGTCGAAGCGTCGACGGCAGTGACAAGATTGTCAAATATTAGACGTTGTTGAACAGTGTATTATAACGTGTTGGAACGGTGATTTTGAGCGGACAGGAGGGAAAAGGAGAAGGAGTAAATACAAGTCAGTATCGAGGGTTCCCTCCACCAGGGAGGCTTTGAAGTGGGAGGATTAGATCGGAGGACTGGAGTGCGCTTTCGTGATATGCTGGAAATGACGAGCCTCAGGAGCGAGGCTGAATCACCTTAAGTCGCGAGCCGGTGTTGCTGGCGGTAGGTGGTGGCTTCTTCCTGATGGGCGGAAGACGCGAGCTTTTTGTAGGGACAAGCGTTCCGGAGGAGGGGGAATACGTAACCTAAAAGAGCGTGGCTATTATCGTCGAAGGCACCTGGCGCCAATATTGAGTGATGCGTTGCCCTCGGGCTATGCTACCAGAGGAAGGGTAGTCACGCTTGTGGCAGAGGCAGGCAGGTGGGCAGGCGTCGGTATGTGGCGGCGGCTATGACAGCAAAAAGCGTGCACGTGTAAATGAGCTTGATTGTGGTGGTAAAATGGGTCCAGGAAATAATTTTAGGCAGTATGATATCCAACAATCAGAGCGTATGAACGCGAGCTGGCCAGCGGCATCAAGCTAAATGAGTTGGTTATTGACCAGAAAAAGGCAATTGAAGACATCAAATCTCGGGGTGTGTCGCCTGGCTGCTTTTGATCCTAATATGCCGATTTTACCGTCTTCACATTAGCGATTTTCGGTGCGATATCCCCAGGCGCAGGCTACCAGGAAGGCGACCGGAATGTACGCATCACGGCCATGACACATGTCATGCGCAGGGAACTGCCGAAAGCGACTTGGGACCTTGCCCTTCTTGCCAATGTTCCTGGATTGTGATAATCTGACGCGCATGGAGTATGCGATATGCTTTGCCTCTATCCATACCTCATCTGTGGCGTCGCGTTGTGCCAGAAACAACATACGAGCCACACTCAGCTCCCTCGTAAGTGGGGCAATCCTAGTACCGACTAGTTTCTCTTGTAACTGCTGCAGTAGAGACACGAAGCCTGGTTCCTACGTTACTTCTTTGGGAATCGTGTCTATATTGGCTCTCCCTCTCAGAGGTCCAGAAGAATGGAGTTGCCGCGTTGAAGGCGGCTTCCAGGTCAAAGCCTGCGGACCTTTCCTCCAGTCATGAATAAGCCACACCAGAGGGATCTTGTTCGCATATACAGGAGCGCTCTACCAGTGTATGCGCTTTTCCACATCCTGTATGGAAGGCGGAATTGTCCAACACGTGATCGCAGCCGAACTGTCGATACCCACGGATATACAACGGCATGCAAGCCTTGAGCAAGCAGGCAGCGTCGCCGATGCATACTGTTCGTCTTTGAATGGAGGTCTTCTGTGGGTCCAGGATGTGCAGAGGAGGGAGAAGGGGCGAACAGACTGGAAAAAGGCAGGACAAGGCACTTACCCAGTACCGAAGCCTTTGCGATGCACTTGATAGGTAGGAATGCCGGATGGACTCGCAGGAGGTCAATGCTAGTCCCAGCGCTGGCCAATGAGAGTCTACGACAAATCGTTCATCGAACTGCTTGACCAGCTTGATGCGACACAGCTGTGATCTTGCTTGCGGAAAACGAATGTGTGCGGTTTTGCTGCCACCGAAAGAGTGAAGGTATAGCAGGAGCCTAGCAGAGAAGCAGACGGTACAGGGAGGGAGGAGGAGTAGCAAGTCAAGCTATTCGCGAAACGTATGGTTCGCTCCAGCCCTGCGTAGAGCAACTCATGCCTGTGTTCTTCCAGCCTGCATGCTGCAAAGAGCTTCTGCTTGTACGACAGCCTGCACCATTCACGGGACCCTGTTTCCACATGCAGATCGCTTTTCCTCAAGGGGATAGCTCCAAATCTTCCTGCGCGTTCGCAGTCGTCAGACGTACAACACCTCCGACCTCCTGCTTCATACAACGCGAGCGCGACACTTGGGTCGCGCAAAAGGTCCAGTTTACGCGATGGCTCGCATGGTACGGTGGCCACACACCGGCGCACAGGGCGGCGAATCGCCCTGGAACAGTGGGTCACACCCTGGGACTTCAAGCAGGAAGATGCCGGAAGCGATTCGGTAGCATGTCAGCGACCATACGTACTCGTCTTCGACCTGCAGATCTGCAGCGTTTTCCTGTAAATGGCCGAGCAACCATTACCTTGCTGCTTTTATGCTGTGTCATTTGGAAGAAGCGTGGCTTTCCGCCAGGCACCAGGAACAGATCTCATAGTAGCAAAGATCCCGCCTTTCATGGCAGAGGTGTGCGGCTCCGAGGTATTCTACGAGCAATCTTTGCCGTATGTGGGCCGACATCCCATCCGAGTCTGTAACTGTAAGGATCCACGTTGTGCAAGAGTGGTTACCGCGTAACTGTGCGCTAGACTGACATTGACCACTAAGGCAAAAGGCTAGGGTTACCAAAGAACTCTTTTCATTGGTAACTTGCACACTTGGTAGCGATTCTGTGCGTGAGGCTGTGTGGCGACAGACCTTACAGTAACCAAGGGGCCCTTCTGCCGACGAACTTGGTGTCTCGACACATTGAGAAAATAATCAAGACCTCGAGCGGACATTGGACTACAAACGCTGCATCACGTGGTAGTCCTGGTGCTACAAGGCAAATCTGACTTTCCTTATCTACAGTATCGACATTATTACCAGCAGGGCAGTCAATCACCGCAGAAGAAGCGTACTGCTCTCTGCGCAAGAAATGGTACAGCAAGCTGCATTTTAACTGTCTTTGGTTGTTATGCGCATGGCATGGTATAACTCCCATAACGGCATTTGGTTTCTGGACTTTGCCTATGCTACAGATTCGCTTTCGATTTCCTAATTCCAATGTAATCTATTCCTAACGAGTCTCAAAAGTAGGGGCTGGGAGCCGCGTCTTCGAACTGTTGGAGAGTGTTAGTCTTGCGCTTTTGCGCGGTGGATGTCGTGTCGAGACGAGAAGCTTTGAGTCTTCCTGCTCTGCCTCCGTATGCACCATATTCTCCGGCCGCAATACCTATTGATTCGACCATTTAGTCGTATTGCTGCCAAGCACATCACGTGCGGTGACATCGACATGTTCTTCATCCACGTCCGAGCCCTCCTCTATCATGCCGGTGGCTTCCCGCACAATTGCAGAGCGTACTCGAACCCCTTCGGCTACGGTCCTATCGTTCAAAGAAACCCTGATTACTTCGCACTTCTAGTCGTGATCTCAATATCACAAGGCCCTTCCGTGCGCGTTGGTCATTTTTCGGCGGTGGGTCATGCGCTAACCTCAGAGCCATTACCTGATGTTCATCGATATAACGGCAAGTTCTCAAGCGCAAGCTGCAGACCAATGCCACGTAACTATGCAAATGTCGAATGCCTGATCGAGAGTTGGAGAACCTCACATATTGACGGCAATATAGATGCGGCGTAACGCAGCTCTACCATGCTTAAGCGTTGTTGAATGTTAGGCGGACCCATCGACGGGCACGCAGCGTCTTATACCCACCATGCAGTGACCTTCGCCTCAAACCGCTCAGTTCTCCGACGTATTGCTCGAATGCAAACTCCTATGAGGAAGCTACTTTCTGCTATGTTGTACTAGTTGAAGCACGTACTCTTTAGAAATGGCCAGGCGCCAGCTGTGCGTAAACAAATTCCGGTCGGTCAGACTCGATATGCGCTCGGCGATCTGACTGTCATAGGGAGGCTTACGGACTTTACACCTAGCATATTGGTGGTCAGGCTACCGAGGATGCACTTTAGTACCTGAATCAACATTCGAACGGAAACATAAGGACGTTTTCCCACAAGGCAACGGCCCACTGCTCGTTCTTCATACCCATTGAGACAAATTCGGGGAAGGCAGTAACACCGCAGAATTGGTCAAGGCGGTGGAGGATCATGGCAGGGACTAAGTGAAATTGAGTGCTTGAAGAGTTACCTCAGATCAGAAGAAATGGGCACAAAAAGTCCGAGAACATTCATTGCCGGCAGGACCACTCCAAGAGAGCCGACATAACCTGGCCCGCCGTAAGGACTACAAGCTGAGGAAGGTGCTGATACGTACATTCGATTGCCTGCATTAAGGTATACAATGGAGATCTTAAGATGACGTGTTTGACGCGTGAAAAGCGTTTAGGCGGTTAAAGATGTCTCGAGTTATGGCTGGCAAGATTGCGTGGATGCATAGGCAATAGATAGAGCGATTATATGTGGCACCATCAGCCTGAAGACGCCCAACTTTCTGAGTCCTAATGCCTGTAAGGATGAGCCTGTACCTAGCCGCATGTTAGGGTATCATAGCTTGCGAGCCTGTCTCTTCACTACTTTGCATCAAGGTAGACCACCCAGTCTCTCAACTTGAAACTCTGAGCTTGCCGCACATTGGACCTTTGTGCTAGAACATAGAATAATTTGGCATGAAATGAACCCCGCTAAATTGTCTATCCCGTGATGACCAGCCTGCCCCGCCACAATTGAAACAGCTTCGCAGAACTCGTACCGGGACCCCATCGCTACTCCACCTTTCGCGGACCTCCCACACGGGCTGTTTTCGCAAGCATGGTCGCGTTTTATCAGCGTTTATACGACCGTTATGCTGCAGCTGGTCAGGAACACGTACTCAAGTTCTATGACAGCCTCGCTAGCGAACAGCAAACACAGCTGCTAGAACAGCTGGAGAGCATAGATCCGGAACACGTCAACAGAATATACAAGCTGTCCGTCTCTGCAGATGCAGAGGCACGCGAGACCGCCCCTGGTGCTGCCGCAGTCGAGCCACCGCCGCCCGGCAGCGTTGAGACGCCTTATTCGAACCCGAACAAGGCTGCAGAGTGGCGGGAGCAAGGACTGAATTCAATCAGAGCTGGCAAAGTGGGCATCATTCTGCTAGCTGGAGGTCAGGGAACAAGACTTGGCTCATCGGAACCGAAAGGCTGCTATGATATCGGCCTACCCAGCCACAAGTCGCTCTTCCAGTTGCAAGCTGAGCGTATAGATAAGCTGCAGAAACTGGCCAAGGGCACTTTGCCGTGGTTTGTGATGACTAGTGGCCCAACGAGGAAAGCAACACAGTCTTTCTTTGAAAAGAATGGGTACTTTGGTTTGGACAAACAGAATGTGGTTTTCTTCAATCAAGGTAGATGTCCCCGCTACCGGTTCAGTAGAATATCATAAGAACATCACTGAAACCGCCACTTGCATCCTTAACAGGAGTTTTACCGGCTCTCACGAACGATGGCAAGATGTTCCTGGAATCCAAAGGATCTGTCGCAGTTGCCCCAGACGGGAACGGCGGGATCTATGCCGCCTTGCGGTCCGATTCAGCTACCGGACAAGGCTTTTCTGTTATTTCGGACCTGAAGAAGCGCGGTATACAATACTTATACGCTTATTGCGTGGATAACTGCCTCGCACGCGTTGGCGACCCTGTCTTCCTAGGCTACTGCATCTCGCGAGGCGCGCAATGCGGTACCAAGGTCGTTAAGAAGCTAGAGCCCAGCGAAAGTGTCGGTGTTGTAGCGTTGAAGGACAAGAAGTGGAATGTGATAGAGTACTCGGAAATTAGCAAGGACCTTTCGGAAGCGCGTGACCCCAATTCGAACAGCAACGATCTACTATTCCGAGCCGCCAACATTGCAAACCACTTCTACGACATTGCTTTCCTCGACCGCATCGGACAAGAATCATCTTCAATGGCGTACCACATTGCGCGCAAAAAGATCGCTCATGTAGATCTCGAGACAGGGCAGATGGTCAAGCCTGAGAAGCCAAATGGAATGAAGTTGGAACTGTTCATTTTCGATGTCCTACCATATCTGGATCCACAAACCTCTGAGCATGCAATCCTAGAGGTTGACAGGAAAGAAGAGTTCTCTCCGTTGAAGAATGCCCCCGGAACTGGAAGCGACGATCCAGGAACAAGCCGACGCGATTTGCTCCAATTGCAGCGACGTTGGCTATCAGACGCGGGCGCGACCGTAGATGAAGGCGCAGAAGTAGAAGTGAGCCCGCTTGTCTCCTTCGCAGGTGAAGATTTGCAGATAGTGAAAGGAACTGCGATCAAAGAGGGTACATACAGCATCGAAACGCAAGAGCAGCTCGCGAACATCCTGTCATAGCTTGCTGTTATCCTCGGCCAGAACCCATAATAGACTAAAGTTCGAACTAGCTATCAGCATACAAAGCAAACTGCAACATCCATTGCCTTGACCCCCGGGCTTGTTGTTGCCGGATTGCCACGTGGACCTTTTTTGCCTGGACCACTTTGCACGAGACGCCGCATGCGGATGTACATGCAGGACATTAGCTGGGAGAAACGCCCCATGAGTGTCTTGCCAGTCTTAGTGAACGGCAGGGTGAATGTTGCTTCGGACCCGCGTCACTGCTTGCCATGTGCAATGCGAAAGGCAATCGAGGCAAGCGAGGTGTGGAGTGCTTTATCCTCTGACCAAGACGTATAATAGACAAGATGGACGACAAGATCGCACAGTTCACGGGTACGCAGTTGATATTTGCACGCTTCCTGTCGAGGATCGCTCATAATGTATCCCGCGGCTGCGTGTGCACGTAATCGTCTGCATTATCTAGAAATCACTGGTGCTAGTACAGAGCAGGCGGAGTTCTTCCTGCAGTCCTCCAATGGCGATCTCGATGTAAGCAATATCATATCATCGTTCGTTGTACCCGCTCTGAGCCATATTTTAGATGGCAATGTCAACATTCTTTGAGTCTGGGCCATCTACCGGACCTGCTGAACATAGTGCTCCCTCTGGTGTCAACGATGACGATAATGACGAAGACGACATGGACGAAGATCTGCACAACCCTCTACTATCCAACGCACAACCTGCAGGTCCTTCCGCTACCGGTCAGGGAGCATCTGGACACACCCTTGGTGGCGCGAACATCGGCGGATCCACTTCAAGCTTCACAGGCGACGCAGGTTCGGCCTCATCCTCGTCTCTTGCAAACAAGAGAACAGCACCAGCTTCAAGCGCCCGCATCGCAACGTTAAGCAGTCTTAATGGCGGTGATGGCAATGATGACGGCAAGAAGAAGAAGCCTCAAGAGTGGTTTGCTGGCGGCGACCGCAGGTGAGCGTTCCCTACGAGAGAGTGTTTTACATTCTAGACTAACATTTGCTATGTAGCGGTATCAATATCGAAGACCCTACCGCACGGAAGGATGAGGATGAGGACGACGATGTGGATGGACCTAACGAAATGGTCAGAAACCTACTAAAGAAAGCAGCACAGTAGGTCTGCTGGGCGACTCATCCGGCTCTGAGCTGTTTCGAACTGATTTTCTTGCTGAAGGGGAAGTACCGCTCGGGGCGAGGCAGAAGAGGCGAAGAAGAAAGACAAGCCGAAGCCCTCGTTCGGTGGTTCAGGTACGGAGATGGTACTCGCACATCGCTCAGCACCACTGACAATCAAACTACTGCAGGATTTACGCTCGGTGCCGAAACGCCTACCGAAGAGCAAACCACAACTCCTGCGGGCGCCTCTGCCTCTGGCAACGGCCTCGGAGCGCTGGGTAGCATGATGCCAGGCGGGTTTCCCAGCCTTGGGAGTCTCTTTGGCCGAGGGTCGAGACCTCCTCCGCAAGACGGTCGCGAGCTTCCCGAAGATTACGAAGAGGAGTCTGTCACGCGACACCTCACGCTCTGGAGGGATGGCTTTTCGGTCGAGGATGGGCCGCTTATGCGATATGACGATCCTCAGCATGCTGCCACCTTGCAAGCAATCCAGAATGGCACTGCGCCAGAACACGTCCTGAACGTCCGCTTCGGTCAGCAAGTTGAGTTGAGAGTGGCTAAGCGTACCAACGAGGAGTATGTGGCACCTCCCAAGAAGCCAGCGAAACCTTTCTCTGGATCAGGCAACACTCTCGGAGGTAGCTCTGCGACCTCCTCGGCTGTACCAAGCAAGCCAGCTTCTCCAGCTCCAGCATCGGCCGTTTCCAACGCTTCGGCAACTATTCCTTTCGAGGTTGACCAATCTAAGCCTATTACAACCATCCAGATTCGACTTGGTGACGGTTCTAGAGTTCGCGCCCAGTTCAATCAGGAAACGCATACAATTGCGGACATCAGGCGGTGGATCAACTCTGCAAACCCTGGTATGGCCTCCAGATCGTATGTTCTGATGACAGCTTTCCCCAATAAAGAGCTAACGGTAGAGAGCATGACACTGAAAGAGGCAGACCTAATGGGTAGCGTCGTCACGCAGAAATGGAAGTAGTTCGGCATTGCCAGATAGAACCTGTGTAGCCTGTAGTTGGGTGTAGCAATGAGGAATGAAACATCGCCATATGGGGCGACTGCATGAGTGCAAGTACGCTGGCGTGGCTATAGGGTACACTGCCGAATTGTCTATCTTATTGCATTTCGTGGCGATCAATTCGAGATGCTTCTGGCATGATCTCTGTCCAAGCGCCCCTTGCTCTTTTGACGACTGCAAGACGACGACGGGATGACAAGCCACTGTCTTGTGTCTTGACGCGCACTCCCACCCTCCGCAGATGACTACTCTGCATGGTACAGATGCAGCAGGCACCTTTCATCTGGTCCGGCGTCCCGCCTGGCGGTCTCAGACACAAGCACAAGCTGGACGAAGTTGATGACCTGGACCAAAACGCGAAGCTCTTTGACGCAGCAAGCACAGCAACACCGCAAAGCAGCGGAGTCGCGTTCTCGCAAGATAGCCTAGAGGCAGCAAACGCCTTCGTAGCTGCTGCCAAGCGTCGAAAAGGCAATACTGGCAAAGTAACGCTCCCTCCAGACTTGGAGCCTCAGTTTGAGAACCTCTCCTTGAGGAATATCGCATCAGCACACCTCCCTGGGAACCAACCATCGTATGCTGCAAGCCCTGTTCTCGACGAACTTCCCCCGAAGCCCGGTTCGTCTTCTTCGAGCGGACGCTTCAATCTGTCCTCTCCTGAAGGTCTCCGCGGTCGTCGTGAAGTTCCACCCCTCGTGAACAAATCACCTGGAGCCAGTGCTGCACACCGGAAAAGAAGCAGCAGTCGGAATCGAGCCAGGAAGGGCAGCTCCATCAGCGATGCCGACATGAAGCCAGCACCTCGCTACGATCCTGCAAGACCTCATGTCGTCTTTGTTGATACGCTATCAGACTCGGATGAAGACGATGACGCACAGAACAACGACACTGAAGCCGATTCAGACGCCTTATCTGCCCTTACCACTCCGGGAAATTCTCCTTCATCGTCAGAAGCCGAAGATAATGCCATGAATTCACCCCTACGAGGCTCTGCCCGACCGATCCAGATGAACAAGCGTCTTCGCGACCATCTCCGGAAACAGGCCATGTTGCAAAGACTAGGACATAAACCGGTGACGGAAGGTCTCTTGGCCAATGCCGCACCTACTACAGGAGGAGCAGGTGTACATGAGCGGGGTCTCGTCTTATACCGACCACTTAGCTGGGGCATCGTAGAGGAACCCAAAGATGATGAAGGCAATACGGTCTTGCAAAATGAGGCGAACATCGCTGCGGACGATGTCATGATACAGGAGCTACCTATTAGCGGGGAGACACTGCATCATGCTAGCCTACCGGTCGGGAATGGGTGGGAAGTAGATGGCATGGATCTTGACCAGGATATGGAGGTTGATCCGTAGCGATCCAGATGTTTTGTCGTAGTAGTATAGATCGTATAGATCATCATGGGTTGAATTAAAATCAGTGCACATGTAGCATATCCAATTACAATTCAAGGCTTCCGCCACCATAAGCTTAAGGTCCATAGTCCGGTACATCGGATCTGGGTTACAGCGCCCTGTTGTTTGGGTGTAACTTCACCAAGCTCGTGTACGGAACCCCAGTGCCGATGTTCTTGCGATTGTTAACAGCCTTTCTATATTGTCTGCCTGCTCCTGGAGTTCCGGCTGCAGGCCTCTCCTACACCGACTCCCGAAACCGGTTTGCCACCTTGATCTGCACCGGCGCCGCCCCATCGCACGAAAGCTATGTCCCTGGCATATTCTACTAATCCCTTCCTGGTTGCTACGGATCCGGCTCCTATCCGAGCGGCTGTAGCATGGGCCGACAGCTATGATGGTGCTTATGGACCGGTCCTGAAACTCTCCCAGGTAGGTACTCGGGCCCGACAGCACCCTCGCAGTTCCGCACACATCGACAACCATTGCAGTCCCAGACATAGCTCACGTATTGCTTGGTTCTACAGGGTGTGCCGGCCGTGGGGCCCAATGAAGACTACTTGCAGCAACATGGTCAGCATGCGGCATCTCCAGATAATGCAAGGTATGGGGATCTTTCCGGCGAACAAGGCTTGCGACAAGCATTGGCCAAAGACATCAACGAGACGTACAAGTGCCAGGGCAACGTCTCTGCTCAGAACATTGCCATAACAGCTGGCTGTAATATGGCTGCCCAGGTCGTCATTCAGACTCTGGCTGGTGCCGGTGACGAGATTATGTAAGCTCCGACGAATTGCCAGCGAAGCGCAATTAATGAGATTGCTTTCGGGGACCAGAGTACCCGTTCCATATTACTTCAATCACTCAATGTGTCTTGACATGCTCGGAGTTCGGCTGCAGCCACTTGACTGCCATTACGATACAAAAGAACAGGCATTTATACCCTCGGTCGACGAGGCCCGGGCATTGATTAATGAAAGCACGCGGGCGATCCTATTAGTTTCCCCAAATAATCGTGAGCGTACTGTCCCAAAAGGAGGGTTTGCGGCAGTCATCTAATCGGCACGCCCCTGCAGCAACTGGATCCATATATTCAGAGGCCGAATTGGACGAGTTCTACGAGCTATGCAAAGAGAAGAGGATCGCCTTGATTTTGGACGAGACATACAGAGACTTCGTCCCTCCCAGCCGTGGTCCATCACACAATCTCTTCTCCAAGCCCGACTGGCAGTCCACCCTGATCAGTCTGTACTCTTTCTCAAAGTCATATGCTATTCCAGGACACCGAGTTGGTGCGATCATAGCATCGGTGGAATTGCTGGAGCAGGAAGTGTCAAAAGTGCTGGACACAATGATCATATGTCCGCCCCGGGCTGCTCAACAGACCCTAGTCTGGGCAATAGCCGACGAAAGTCAAAAGCGGTGGCGCAAGGATAGAGCAGCAGAACTGTTGGGGAAGCTCAAATTATTCAGTGAGGTCATCAATTCAGTCAACGCCAGACTTGCAGAGCAATCAAGCTTCCTAGAGACGGGTGCTCCCCCAACGTGGGAAATTGAAGGCTTGGGAGCGTATTATGCCTTTCTCAAGCATCCCTACGAGAGCCTCGGGATGGACTCGCAAGAAATCGGAGAGATCTTTGCAAGTAAAGTGGGAGTCGTATGCTTGCCTGGAGATGCATTTGGACAGGTGAACTCGGCACACTTGCGGGTCAGCGTTTCGAATGTAGGCGAAGAGGATATTAGGCGTTTGGAAGATAGGCTCGTAGCTTTAGATACAGTAATCAGACAGCTCCAGGAGTAATGCGAGTCGATAAGAGTGAAACCACTGATTGCAGAGCTACATCCTGAATTCCAAATACACTCTATGCTTGCACTGACTGAGCCAGAGTCCGGACCAGACCTGTGTGTAAAGATGAAATGTCAAACATCATACTATCATGATAGAAGTGATATATTCAAAGACTAGACTCACGGCTGAGGTCCACAGTTTCGCTTTGAACCGTGCTTTTGGGGTCGTTTGCCTCGTTGCTAGGTATTCTCACGCTGTCGCCTTCAATGGCCCAGCCCATCGACTCCTTGGCGAATGATTCAAGTCCTCCCGCTTGCTCGCCTGTGAAACCAAGCCATTGCTCCGCGCGTTGCTTTTGCAAGCTTCTGAAAGTGTTTGCAATAGATCTAGCAATGCTTTTGCGGACTAGGTTCGAAAAGGATGGCAAGCTTGCGATTGCGGGATATAGCGGTCCTTGCTGAACTTCGGACGAGTTGAGTGTCGACCAGAACTTGATAAAGTCGCGCTCGCGCAAGAGGAGAGAAAGTTGCGTTGCAGTTTCGAAAGCAGCGAGCTGATCATCACCGCTCAGTAACGTGCTCATGCGGTCGCCGAGAAGAGCGATGGAAAGCGAAAAGTCGGCATCGAAGGGCGCATGTGCGATAGCCTTCACAAGAACAAGCTGTGTCGTGTCTGGCGAGTCTGTGTCCTCGTCGCTGGCTTGCACTATTTCCGGGTTGAATTGGATGCTAGCAAGTAGAAACCCGAAATTTTGGCCCGATGATCAGCCGTCAGTAAAGCAAGCATTGGCGGCCGGCACGATGCTGCGAGACCTACAGCTTCAAGAGAGCCAGATTGGCCAGAAGGTCGTACGTATCATCCCTGACCTGCTCGCCGAGGTATTCCTCGAGGATGCTGGCGTTCTGGGGGTCGTAGCGAGCGACGCTATTGATGAGCTGGTCGCTGGCGAAGGAGAACGAGGCTTCAGCTCTGGCGCACGCGCATGCATCTGCCGACCTACACCTCGTCTGATCTGCAGTCTGGCCTCGAGGTGCTCGTCATTGTCGTTTTTGTGAATTGCTTTGAACGAGAACCGCCTGCACGCTTTCTCGAGGTTGACCTGCACTTCGCTTCTTTGCTGCACACCACGCAGACGGCCGGCACGACGCACTTACAGCGAGTATATCCAGCAGAGCTTGCCTGCACCAGCTGCTTCGCGCAACTCTAATACAAGTCAATACCCAGACGCCATGGACGAGATTGAACAGCTTCTCGAGGGCGGCAAGGCCGAAGCTGCCGCACAGCGAATATCGTCTGCCCAATCCCCAGCCAATGGCCACAAAGATGTCTCCAGCGATGAGGTGCGCCGCGACCTTGTTCCAGGCCAGCTTCAAGCTGTGCTTCGTGCTGACCCTGTACCTCCACATGGCAAATTCGACCTCCTCCAATGCAGGGCAAGTCGGAACGTAAAAGGTAAGGCTGGGCTGGTTCACCAGCTTCACATGTCCGCGCGTTCTGAACCTCTCTCGATGGCTCTGCGCTTGTCTATCTACAACAGGGATGCTGCCTCGCCTTCTGCCCGATCTCACACATCCTCCCACCGCAGTCACAGACGAAGAAGAGACAGGTCCGTAACGCCTCGAGGCGACCGAGCAGATTCCAGATCCCGAAGAGAGGATAGCCGTGACGACCGTGACAGTCGAAGAAGCTCTCGAAGAAATCGGGATGACGATGATGATCACCGGTCAAGCTATAGCTCCTCCAGCAAGCGGGATAGGACCGGAGACGACCGTGATGATGACCGCAAGAGACGCCGAGGATCCCCTTCCAGGTCTGAACATCGTGATGATAGAGATGACAGACGATCTTCTCACCGTTCTTCCAGGCGCGATGACAGCAGGGACCGACGAAGCGACCGCGACCGAGACCGAGACTTAAGGAGAAGAGACCGCGATGACCGCGACCGCCGGCCGCACGGACGAGATGACCGCGACCGACGCGATACCAGGCGACGAGACGATCGCGATAGAGGTAGACGTGATGACAGGGACCCCAGTCCCGCTTCTGGCGATAGGTAAGAGCTCTAGCATTGCTACCTGGATGACCGTGCTAAACAATGCCTCACGTGCCCACATAGAATGACTGAAGAAGAGCACGAAGCAAGGTCTGTCTTTGTTACACAACTTGCTGCTCGTATTGGAGATCGCGAACTTTTCCAGTTCTTCGAACAAAATGTTGGCAAGGTGCGAGACGCTCGTGTCATTCTCGACAGAGTCTCGAGGCGGTCGAAAGGGTAAGTCAAGCGTGGCAGCATGTTCACCGCTTCATCTGTGCTTATGTGTCGTCATTGCCTCATAGTGTCGCCTACGTGGAGTTCATCGACATTGACGACGTCCGCAAAGCTATCAACCTCACAGGAACGAAACTGCTCGGTATTCCAATCGTTGTACAGTACACCGAAGCTGAGCGCAATCGACAGGCTGGCTTGGTACAGCGGCAGAGCGTGCCCGACCACATTCAAATGTGAGCAGTCTTCCTAGGTTCTCTGCGTCGCAGCCGTAGCTGACGAACCACATGTTCCAAGTCCCCCTGGTTCAGATGCACGTGGTGATTCGGCAGTACCCTGGAATCGAATCTATGTTGGATCGTTGCCCTTCTCTTTGCGAGAAAACGACATTCGTCAGATCTTTGAGCCTTTCGGATCTATTGACTCCATTGATCTGCACTTTGACAATGTGACACAGAAGTCAAAAGGATATTGCTTCGTCCAGTGCGTGGCAGATTTCTCTTTGAGGACATTCATTCACATATCTAACACCGACATTTCAGGTACAGCAAGCTTGTAGACGCTCAGCAAGCGTTAGAACGTATGAATGGCTTCGAGATCGCCGGTAGACCAGTACGCATGAGGATTGGCCTATCCTCTTATGATTATAACCAACGTGTTTCGCTTCTCTTCTGACAGATCCGGGTTGGTTTGGTTACCGAAAAGGGCTCAACGACGCAAGGTGCTAGCACAGTAGCCACAAGCATGAGGCAGGGTGGTGGCATGCAGCGCCCCGACAGCTTGGAAGAAGGAGCGAGTTTGAACAATATTTCGCGCATAGAGCTCATGCAAAAGCTATCCAGAACCGAGCCTGTTAACACCTTAGCTGCCCCGACCAAACCGATGTAGGTGATCGCTTGCGAGATTGTGACAATATACGTTGCTGACCTTAGTCCGTCTAGGTTCCGAGTTAATGTTCCTACCGCGACTTCCAAGAGTGTGTTACTTAAACACATGTTCAATCCTGCAGAAGAAACCGAAAAAGACTGGGATCTCGATCTCCGGGACGACGTCAAATCCGAGTGTGAAAGCAAGTATGGTCCTGTTGCCGAGATTCGCGTCGACAAAGAATCATCTGTACGTCTTGCTGTGACATTGTGAAGGCGGTAAGGTCCTCAGCTAACATTTCATACAATGTCTTTTGCTTATTTAGGATGGCGAGATTTATGTCCGCTTTGATTCGCTTGACACCGCTGCAAAAGCAATCCAAGGTCTGAATGGGCGCTTCTTGTACGTCTCCGTGGATATGATCTTATCATGTTCTTCTCGTGCTAACGTTTGTGTACAGTGGCGGCCAGCAGATCTCGGCTCAGTACATTTCAGACGCTCTGTTTGACGCGCATCGCAAGTAGCAGTTGCAAAATGCTGGTTGTTACAATCATTTGCACCCGTTATGGACATTCTATTGCAGGACTCGTGATCGGGCGCAGACTGGACGTGGCGGTGAACAGGGTACCAGCCTCTAATGCACATACCGGATTGCAGCTTTCTCTTTCGTAGGTTGCAGAAACGATCTTTCGTTCCTTGACTATACCCGAATCCTGTAATGTGCAGGTATGTGCACGAGGCTGTCCTTTACAACTACATCTGACTCATACCCCATATAGGGCGCTATGCAGCCCAAAAAAGCCGCATCGTCATAATCCATTGTATGTCACTCTGCTTTGGTCGCAGTATTGATATACCTTCTCGTGTCTTGTAATGTAGGCTATCTCTGTTTCTGCGAGCACGACTGCTTGCAACATGGTTATGAGGGTGCTAGCAATGGAAACAACAACACTATTGATACGATAACTGAACTCAGGAAACTACAACTGAGATATCGGTAAAGAAAGAACCAGGCGCGAACCCATAAGCTGCTTCAAAAAGCATCCTGCATTTTGAATCTAGGATCTGCCTTCTTTTTTGACCCTTTCGAACGCCCAGCGTCTGTCCTACTCTTCTTTCCGTGATGCTTGTTTCGGTCCTGGCGCGAGATCGATGAAGTCACAATGGCAGACACATCCCGTGGCTGACGCAGCGTTGTTGTCTCCCGGGTAGCTCGCTCCATGGCTTTGCGCCTTTGCTGCTGCTGGCGTGTCATGCTTGCGGTGTTATCTGAACTACCGGCCTGCTCGTCTTCACTCTCCGGTGAGTCTGACGAGGCCGCTGCGTCGGCATCCGGCCGAGTTTCATCTACGTCGTTGTCCAGGCGTAAAGCCTCTGCCTTCTGACTCAGCTGGCTAGCATCGTGATGGTTGTGGGGACTCGCCCTGGCATCTGCCCGCTCCTCGTTCGACTCGCTTTCAACGCCTTCTTCACCATCGAGCGACCGCTTTTCAAGCCCCTCGCCAATCTGGCCGTCGTTCTTTTCCACCTCGTCCGCTTCTTCGCCCTCCTCCTCTTCGTCCTCTTCCTCTTCATCCTCGTCGTCGTCATCTTCTTGATCATCTTCATTCCCTTCAGCCTCCTCTATCATCTTCATGTACCTCTCTAGGGCTTCTCCCTCCTTTTTGCCGAAGCCGGAAGCAGCAACCATGACGTCCAATTCGAAATCTTTCTTTCCATCGTTCTCATTGACCGTACTCAAGAATCTGGGCCAGACATTACTTTCGTATCTAAAACGTTTCCGGAAGAAGGTCCGTATGCATTCAACATCTCTGTTGAAATAGTATTCGGCATTCTCGTGCTCGGTTGACACCATTTGCGGAAAGTCAATGAGGATTGGGACTGGGTTCACTTCACCCTTTTCTGAATTGGCTTCTCGAATTAGAATATTGAACTCGTTGAAATCACCGTGAATCAGGCCGCTGCGGGCTAAGCGGACGATAAGATCCATGAGCTCTGAATATAAAGCACCAGGATTGTCTATATGAGCAATTTGACGTCTGGAAGGGTATTTCATATGCATGTAAGATCCCTTTTTGTTTCGTCTTGTGTTCATGTCACTCACAATGGAAATGCATCAATAAGCTCCATGACTAAACAGTGGCGAGCCTGGTCAATAGGTCGCGGGACTGGGAACCCGTGTTCATGGAGAACCTATAAGCAGAGTACAATGGTCAGTAAGACAATTATCCTGAGCGCCAAGCGAAACGGACCTTCATGAATGCAAATTCCTTCATGGCTGCAAGCCTGCTCATGTACATCCACGACGCAGACTGTCCTTTCCTCAAATAATCTCTCTTGCTCTTGATAGTTCTGAAACTGATTCTCCCTAAGCGATGGATTTTTAAGCAGTTCACGTTGCCTTCTTCATCTGCTACAACGTAGATATCGGATTCTTTGCCTGTACCGATTTGATTACCGACTGAATAGATGGTGTCTCGCTTGGCAAATGTGCGCATGGCAAGGAAGTCGTATCCTCCGTATGTTAGACGATAGCCGTCGTCTGACAAGTATGGTGATCAGTGGCTTGCTATCGTCGGCGTATCTAGCATGCTCACACTTGATATGCTGGACTCTGGCCACCAAATTTCGTTTAGCAAGCTCTCCGATGCATTTGTTGACGCCTCCACTCCTCAAGCCTGATATTTGAGAGATGAGCGACACGGGTACGACCTCGTGGTTCTTGCTGCCCATCTCGCAGGCGGTCAGGACTCTGAACTCATCCCCGGACAGGTATCTGAGATCGGTAGCGTCGAGCTGGGAGGGCGTACGGATAAGCTTGGTTAGCGGGCGACACATCGTGATTAAAGAAGCGCGTCCTCACCTTCATGTCGAGGCGTGCTGTATAGCTGCTGCCTGTGTCCTGTTACAGCGGATGCATTCGACCTGCAGACGCGGCCATCAAAGCTGACTTTTCGCCGACTTTCTCGATCATGTCCGCAGCAAGGCGATAAGAAGCGGTATTACCTGCGCACGCCACTCTCTACTCACGCCGGCAACCAAAGGTCTCAGTCCAGAAACGTCCAGGGCAGCTGACTGTCAAGGCTACCTAAGCGTCACCTACCTTCCTGCTACTCGCTCGGAGGTCTGCCTACCGACACATCCCTCGGCATCATGGCACGCAGCATCGCACTTGACGACTTCCACAACCATCTCGGCAACCTCGTGGGCAAGTAGGCCGATACTGCTTGTGTTCCATGGAGCTGCTCTCCAGCTGACGGATCCACTACGCACCCGTCAGAATTATCCTCTGAAGCCCTCGGTGGCCACATCGTCGAGTTCTCCGACGAGTTCTTCAGTCCGGCAAGCGACCTCCTCAAGGTTGCGCCGGCAGTGTCGAAGAAGGGCCAGTTCGGACCGAATGGAGCATTGTTCGATGGCTGGGAAACTCGTCGACACAACCCTGACCACGACTGGTGAGCTTTGGGCCATTTGGTCTGCCGCAGGCGATCTCGGTGGCCACTCGAGATAAGCGACGAAGGTCTTGTAGCTGATATGCAAAATGATGTTCTACAGGGTCATTGTTCGCTTAGGTCCTCCGTCTGGCACTATATTCGGTCTGGATATTGACACAGGCCACTTCAGCGGAAACGAAGGCCCTGCAGCTTCTGTCATGGCTTGCTTTATGCCGGACGGCAAGCCATCGGTTATAGGCGAGCACGTGAGTATTTCTGGCAGTATATACCGAAGCATGATCCGGTTGGAGAACGAAAAGCTGAACGTGGGCACACCAGTGGAAGGAAATCTTGCCCATATCACCTTTAGGTCCAGCTTCGCGACATCTATTCTTGCTTGCGGAAGAGGACATCAGAACGCCTTTCACCCACGTCAAACTGCTCATGCACCCAGATGGTGGCATAGGCCGATTTAGGGTCTACGGAAGTGTTGTCCCTATCTTTCCCGAACCTCAAGTAGCTTTTGATCTGGCTCATAGCTACAACGGCGGTCGATGCGTGGCAGTCAGCGACCAGCATTATGGCGTTGGCGCAAACTTGCTGCTTTCGGGCAGAGGTAAGGACATGGGAGATGGTTGGGAGACGAAGAGAAGCAGAACACCTGGTCATACTGACTGGGTGATAATCAAGCTGTAAGCCAGCATCGCGAGTAGTAGTCGCATGAAAGCGGATGGCTAACTACCAGCTGGTGCCATAAGTGGTGCGCCAGGCTACCTGGATTGGACAGAGATAGATACAGCACATTTCCTGGGCAACTTTCCCGAGAGCGTTGACCTTTCTGCTACGCAGTACGATGGGGTGGGTCCGTTCTTCCGGATCGATCTCTTTACAGGTCTTATTAATTGGCATCGTCTTGGTAGGAAATCCCGCCGAGCGATGCTAAGTGGGAGCTAATTCTGCCTAGAACCAAGACTGGCCCACACAGACAACACTGTCTGCAGCTTAATCGGCTTTCGCATCCTGTAACACACGTGAGAATGACGATATACCCCGATGGGGGAGTGAAGCGCCTCCGCCTTATTGGAAGAAGAGCTATCGAGGGCGTCTCTTCGGAATCCACGCAAGTACCTCAACCTCGCTCGACCAGCACCTCCCCGGGCTCGATGGCAGCCTCAGCAGGCTCAAGCGAGTCATTGTCAAGCGCAGGCCCCTCTATTATTCCGGCTCTCCCTTTAACACCGGAAGCTTTCGCGCCCTATGGCTTTGTCATTCAGGCATATCCCAACCCTACTCACGTACCGAAAGGTACCAAAGTGGTAACAGCCAACTTCGGGTCGGCGCTCAAGTTCAACCACTTATCGCCTATATGCGCATTACCACATCCAAATGACCCAAGCGCTGTGCAAGCTCCCAACTTCTCGGTCTACCTCTGTAACCCAACCCAAGAGCTAGGCGGACCTAGCAATGCTAAATTTGCAGTGGAAGTTTTGGAGCGACACGAATACTCAAGCCAGTCGTTCATACCTCTAGGAGGCGGGTCGAACCGTTACCTTATCGTAGTTGCCCTGCCCGGTCAGGAAGGCAAGCCAGACCTTGAGACTTTGCGGGCATTCATTGCGACGTCCAGTCAAGGCTTTACTTACGGTCCAAATGTCAGTAACATCTTCTGTCAACCTAGTTGGAATATACAGTACTGATGAATAGCGCCTAACAGGTCTGGCATCATCCGATGATCGCTCTGGATGAAACAACAAGTTTCGCTTGTATAACCAACGAGACTGGAGATGCCAAAGTCGACTGCGAAATCCTCGAGTACGGAAGGACAGTGGGGCTTGTAGAACAGCCTGCATTATAGCAAAAGACATAAAACCTGCCAGGTAAAACGTGCTATATCGACAGAGACTTGCAATTTTCAATGCTATAAAGCCCGACCGAAAGTTTCTCCCAGACTGTGCGCACCCAGACTGACGTTGCTCGTCGTACTGCTCCGACTGACTGTGGGTGACAAGCTTTCAGGGTTGTCGTGGGCATGTTCTTCTGTACCAAGATCCAGACTTCTCACTATTGATGCGGCGTATCCTTCGCTTGAAGACATAGAATGGCTTTGTAGCGGACTCTTAGGTGGTACGGCTAACGAAATAGGTGGTAAAGCGACCCCAACGGAGAAAATCGAAGAGGCCGGTCGCTCAAAAGGGTAAGGTAAGTGCGTCTGGCTGTCCGACTGGCTACCCTCGTAGCCGGAGATGTCTGATTTCACAGTGTCTACCGTTGCTCTCGAATAACGATGACTCCGCATCGAGGGGGGAGGCATGACGTTATGAAAGTGGGAATATAGTTTGTGATCTGATGACTGATCACTGGTATTTGACATCGTTGGGGCTATAACGGCTTTGAGAGCGTCTGCTATATCTTCCCTGTTTTTCGCTTGAAACTTTGATACCACCTCTTCGGGCGAAACACCATGGCTTTCAGGCTTTTCTGAGGCAGGCGATTCCGCGTCGAATTTTGTCCAATCGCCATCAAGAGAAGGATCGCACACCGCAATTGTAACACCGTTCTGATTCGCTAGCAGTGCATGCTGTTTTCGACGGCGTCTCACGCAATAGGAAAGCAGAAAGAGGAGGAGCAACCCCCCGACTATGCCGGCTACTAGCCCCGCTATCCAGAACAAGTTGCCCGATGCTTTCGCGAGCTCTGGTATATTTTCGTCCCCTGTAGGCGAAATGGAAGTGTTGGTTGTGTCTATGCCGACTGCACGGGACCTCTGGTCGTCCGTCAAGACCGGAAGCCCTGTACCACTACCTGACGCCTGACCGCTTTGCACGAAGGTCAAACCTCCAATATCCAAGGTGCGAGTGACAATTAATGAAGCAGCTCCGTCCACGCCACTTTCTGCCACGAGCAGACTCCCTTCTCCATCGTTGACTCTGGCATTCCGGTCGGATGGATTCAATGAATCAGTGCCACGCACGATAGAGTTCCCGTTGGAATTCACAAGGAGTAGCTCATCACTTTCTGGCGAGGGTGGCCAGCCATTGCTGGGTGTATCCTGGTAGCTAGGAGAGAGGTCCGCAGAGGTGTAGGTATTGGCAACGCTACGTGGGGTGCTCCTTGTTACCAGGGATATCGTCATCCTGGTAGGTGGAGACGCTGGTTCGGTATCACTTGGCGATATTGGCGAAGGTACCGGCCGAATACCATTGGTAGGTCCTGTAGCAATAGGTGAGGGGGAAGGCTGCTGTGGAGGATCATAAACTGGCGGCGGACTGGGTCTAGGGGGTCTTCCTGGCATCAAAGCATTGGCTACATTTCCTCCGCATGTCTGCAGGATAGTAATGCTTAGCCAAACAGTTTGATCATAAATACACTGGGGAGTTCAAAGGGCCTCTACCTTCGCGACACTGCTACGGAATTGACCATAACTCGCATCCGGACATTGGCTCAGTGCGCACTGTTGTATAAGACCCAGAGCTGGCATGTTCTGGCACACACATTCAGGCTGTCGAGCCGCCGTTTAAGCAGTTTCTGTCAGTTTGCGTACATGCATAGGCGGGCAAGAATTGCAGACCAGTGAAGGTGGAAACGGCGACGTAAGAATGGCATACCTTGGTCACACATTCTGGGCCAAGATGTAACAGATAGCAATCCCGTATGCTGCAAGGTAATCACACTCAGTGACACTGCGAAGACAACTTGTATGGGAGTCGGACCACGCCATGGTAAGCTTGAAAGGACTCTTGCAGTTCTGCAATGCGGAGGATGTGCCAGCGAGCGGGCTCCAGGCGTCCGGGGCACTTTGTACGCAAGTGATGCCGTCCGTCTCGAATACCTATCCGATATAGTGGTAGATAGATAATAGCTCGTTGTACACGGTGTGCGCGAGGGAGAGTGCGAAGGGAGCGCTGCCTCATGGTCGCTTATGTCGGGAGAAAGTCCTTTCTTCAAAGGCATGCAGAAGGTGCCGGCATTTCCTCACAAACGGCACTTGGTTTCTCGAAGTCTAATCACCCAATCCCGGCTGACTTGCGGAGATGAACGAAGCAAGGGTCTTCCATATCAGAAGATTTACGGGATGCTGCCGGGCAGCATGAAGGGCTACCGGGCGAAGCATATGCGCTTCGAGGCCAAGTCCATCAAGAATTGAATGCGATATGAGAAAGTATTCGAAGCTCTTCAAACCCGGTGGAAACCTGCCGGTTCATGTACTCATCTAAGCTTGTTCTATTACGATGTGCTAGGCCTCGAAAGTAATTGTGGCGGAGAGACGCTGGGTATGCGGCGCGTCTGAGCAATCGGAAGGCTGATAGACATCGAAAAGTCGAGACAGCGTTGATGTGGTGTGCATCGCGTATGTTTGTAGTTCCAGAGAGCTGCTCTATTACAGTATCCTTGAGTCGACCAAAAAGCGATGACACTGGCACCTGAGCGAAGCTGAAATCAGCATTGCAACTTTGCATGGATTTAGACATATACCCACCATTTTTACTGCTTGTGTCGCATGCAACGGTCCCAAGTGAAATACATGAATGTGTCTCACAAGTCGACCTATTCCATTTCGCTACTTATGTGATCATCCTCCTTACAAGTCTGCACATGGCCACGTGCATTTAGGCAGGCCTCTCCCCTAGGACCGCCAAATTACCGACCGTGAATGGCGAGCGGGATTATATCACTGGTAGGACTTCGGAAAAGGCTGTAATGCCGAAGAATGACTTCATAGTGAAGTTCAGTCTGCACGGGGCAAAGTAAGAAGAAAACCCGCACGAAGGTGACAGAATTACCTTGAACCTCTGTCTATTCCGGTATGGTCGCATATTAGTCACATGTTTGTATAGTATCGTTACACCAGAAAAGAGAGAATAGATAGCCCAAAACTTTGATGTACCGTAGCTATTTCACCCCTTTAAAACTGCAGAAAAGTGTCCATCATCTAAGGTTCCTACCGCTGAAAGTATTAATTATTTGTCGTTGACCTTGTAATATACGTAAAGAAGAAGAAGACGAGAATTACGAAGGAAGATTCAAGAAGGAAGCGTCCATGGTACCGGCCTATATGCCGATGATTCGACCCATCATTAGTCGCGGAGAGTGTCCATTTTGGTGATAATTATCTATGCTACTGATTGTATATTGGTACTTGAGAGGATAAGTGGTTCAAGCCAGGGACGGAACCAGATACGTTGAGATAGCCACCAAGTGAAGTCCTGGATGTCGCCTTTTGTACATAGGTTTCGACGATGAACAGGTTTCGACGTTCATCGTCCGTCCGCCTTTTGCATTGTGTTGTCTAGAAGATTAGACAGATTGTCCATATTTAGATCGTTTTGATTGTTGCCCGTGACAATCCTTGCGAGACATCTGAGATCTCCCATTGCCACTTGTGCTTTATATAGCAGGAAAGTAGACTTGCGATCTAGCTTTGCCTTAGTGCTTGTGTCTGCCTGGCTGGCCAGGACCTGGCTTTCCTGCGCATGTCCAAGTATCCTGCACATGTAAAAAGAGAGCGAGGGGAGACATCAGCGTGTGGTCTTAAACGGGCAACATTGACAGGGGCAGCAAACATTTGATCTACTCACGTCACGTTCTTCAGGTTCACCAACCCATTGATAAGCAGGAACACCGAGACATTCCGCAGTGGTAACCAATCTATATCCAGCGTCCTGTAACTCCCTGATTGCATTTGGGATGATCTGAGTAATAGCAGCAGTATCCTGTTCGTGATTCAAAACTATATGGTTTTGAGGGAAAGTAGCTGCAACTCTTCTGTACATTGCACTCGAATCATCTACTGATGTTCCTGTCCCTGGTCCTGAGACTTGATCCCATAATACAGCAGCGGAATAATTTCGCGCTGTCAGAACTGCTAGATTCGCATCATTGTAATCACCGTATGGAGGTCGGAAGTGATTGGGTACCACGCCTAGAATCTTGACTAGTGCTTCTTCAACCCAGGCTACTTGGTCATCGAATTGGTCGTCTGTGAGTTGGGACGAATGGTCATGACCCCTGTGATGAAAGGAGAGGAAAGAAGGTATCAGCTTGCATTACGATGTTTTGTCGAAAGACAAGAGAACGGTGCCCTTGAAGTTGCTAATATTTGAGAACCTCTACACCAAAGTGTGTCGAAGGGTGGGGAAGCCAAAGGGACGAGGGGAAGGAGATAATTCATCACAACGGAAGGATAACTCACCATCCATGATTAGCAATCTGATGACCGGCATCGTAGGTATTTCTCAGCTCCTGAACCATGTCAGGATCGTAAATACATCTGTAATTCATGCCATTGACGAAGAAAGTTCCTTTCGCGTTTGCATTGTTCAGGAGCTCTACAAATGCGGGTTGATTCTCTTGAGGACCATCATCGAAAGTGATTGCGAATGTGTTTGGAGCTACACAGTTTCTGTAGACTTGCTGCTTTCCCATAAGGATGGCGTTTAAAGGGTTTTCGCATTGGGCGGCAGGGGGTGTTTTAAGTGGCGCGCGCCATCGTCATGAGCAGTAAGAAGACCGTCCGTCCGACGTGAGGCGGTGAATTGATGCGAGAGAGGAAGAGTTTGTCCATAGACGAAGAAGATGAAGAACGAGGAACAGAAGGATACGTACATCAGCAACATATTCGATTACTGTAGTGGAATGCGCTGTAACCTCACCGTATGGCCCGTGAAGCCATGATTATTGTTATTATGGGCAGTGGGCGGGATCCCCGTGACAGAGGGGGCGGCGCTTGAGGAGGAAGCGGAAGTGGAGGGAGTATCTATCGCATTCGAGAGGAAGGCCATTGCACCTTCATAGAACAGTGGACTTGCATTTGCGGTATAGTCTTGCAGGAGTAATGCTGCTGCTCCCACAAGCGAAGCCGTGGTGGTGGTGGCGAGCTTCATGCTGGAAGGGCAGGTATGGATGAATGAACTGAATGCAATGCAATGAACGACTGGAGCAGAAAGAAGCAAACGTCGAGCTCACATATGGATACAAATACGCTCGCTACGGCTGTGTCGTGAGCTTTATGTCAGGCTTCTTGCGCTGTTACTTCTTCGCCTCACTGCACTGCCCGCGCTGTGTACGAGCGCTGTCCTCGCTGTCTTGCCTGTCCTGCCTGCTGCCCGGTTAGGAAATCGCAGCGAGACGCCAAGTGCCTGAAGCGTGTTATGGCCGAGGTGTGGGGTAGGCGACTGGGGAAGCACGAGACGAGCAGTGACCAGGAAGCATGCCGTCCTCCTCAGCTGCAGCTCTGGTGGTGTATGCAGGCCGCCCTGCTGTTCGACTGCTCACCGTCGAGGAATCCCGTCCTTGTAGGTGTCTTCAAGTTCGCCTGTCGGACGGGCTGTGGGGCTGGCTGCAGGGCTTTCGGGTCGGTGTCGGTGTGGTGGGGGAGCGATGCAACCAGCAAGACACAGCAGCCGTCTCACTTCTCCGCCGAGGTCTAACACACCATCGCCATCCATGCAACCCTAGTCAGCCATGGGAGTCCGCAAATAATATGGTGCAGGTCAGCTTGAATCGACCCCCTGTGCCAAATGGAACTCCATGTTCGTCTACCATAGGGTGGTCTTGCTTGATCGGATTATTATCGGCGCCGCGTGTTCAAAACCAACCGGGACGTAGAAGTTTCTGTTTGCCGCCGGGATTTGCATTCATGCATTCGGCACGTAGTGAATCTGGTGCAGCGGTATTGTGGCCAGAGCTATTGTCGAAAATAAAGATAGCTTTGTAGTCCTCCGGCGGATGCAACGCCTCAAAGACGGCCAC